>JAUTXX010005354.1:0-10090 GCA_032273605.1 Panulirus laevicauda
CTTTAGGACACACTCAAGGTCCTATTTCATTGAAATTTACAAATTCAATAAAATATTATTTTTGTGACTAAACTAGAGCTCCTCTTCATATGAAAGTTATTCTTAAGGTGGTAGTTAACTAATAAACACAACTAAGAAGTCAACACAGTCAAGAGAGACTGTATAAACCTCTATAACTTGAAGAGCATTGAACCTAATATGAAACAAAAAGAGGGACTGCTCTTGTGATGCTTTTTCATATTTCCTTTTAAAGATATTCTTGAATTCTCAAATCTTTATTCACTGCACTGTTTACCATGGAGCATGTTATTCCTTTTATAAATATAAAAGTATAAGCTACACATAGGTCATCTAACCAGAATATCAAGGGTAATCTATGTAAAGAGTGGACCATCTGTGGACTGAAAATCCTTAAAGATACAAGTTCCTGAAGGTCAACAGTTGGTGCACTTAACATTCAAAAAGAACATCACAATTATTTTAAAATTTTTTGCAGTAGCTATGTGCTCCCTTACAGCATCTTTAATAATTCATAAGAACTCCACAAAAGTACATCATATGAAACCTGGTGAATGATCAACAGAAAATTCATTCTTCCTTCACACACTGTGCATGCCTCAGTTTAAACGTTTCAAATCCTCTGGGTATTCATCACAGGAATGTAGCCATGATCACTTACCTTTGGAGAATAAGTATGTTGGAAACCTTCTAAACTACAAACATCTACACTCCATATTTTCTCATCTTAAAACCACTCACTTCACTTCAAAATAGCATATGTTGAAGCATAAAATGAGCACGTTTTTGATATGTAATCTGTATGACTGGTACAGTAACATACATGTGAGTGGATCAACAACTAAAATGATGTGGTTAAGGTTTATTGCCAACAATGAGCTAAAAAAAAAGAAAAAAAAAAAGAAAAAAAAGCTTATTACAGCAAACCATATGACCAATCTCACCACTGTGAGCACAGATATTACCCTCAATTAGTTCTGAAATCTGTTAAACTGGATTGCAAGTCAATAACCCCATCCTAGAGTGTCAGTCAACTGAGATTACAATATATAAAATTACATCCCACAACTTTCCGCACTCACTTGCAGTCTGACTTTCCCTGTGCTAAGTGACTGTAGGTTCCATGTAATGTCCAGACATTTCCAGCATGGTCTCAGCTTCAGATGTGCAGTATGTTACATCCAACTACTTCTCTGGAGAGACATAATTAACGAAATTTATCTAAACTGAACCAACAGCCTTTAATGGTGATTACAAAGTTCTTGGCTTGAACTACAGTCCAACAAGGTTAAAGCAATGATTCTCATCACATTTTTTCTGTATTTTCCTTACACCCACCACTATGCCTCATGAAAGAATGGATGATAGGTCCCTTTTCTCATTTAGTAATTTGTATGAATCCACAAACACCTTCTTCACTCTCTCGAACACAGCTTCATCATACACAGATCTTGCAGTGTTCGTTAAATCAAATGGTTCTGTTAAAGAGAAAAACCTCATAAACAAGTGAAATATTTAGCAAACACGTCATTGCTTTAACATATATAAAATACCACATAATATTCAAAGAATAAAAATTTCATGTTTTCCCCCATATATTGCAAATTCTCATGATGCCAGTTTTAGCAACAGATGGCTAGAATTTTCTAATATCAGTTTTCCTATATAAACCCCAAAAAATTATTTCCACAACAAATATTACATATACGCTTGCTACGGCAATAACATGGGTGTAATATACAATCAATAAGACAGTAACACTGAAGTTAAATACTGCTAAAAGAAACAATAACGCTTTACTAACAAAAACACTTTCTTTCCTCATAGCACCAGACATGGCATGGACACCTTCCCCCAATATTGGCCATCTCAGATGAGGTATTCTCTTTTTTATACTTTGTCAATTCCTGCTTTTGTAAGGCAGCCAGGCAAAACAAAGACCTCACTTGCTGACAACCACTCTCTAGCTGTTTGGTACTATGCAATGAAACCAGAGCCCACTATCCAGAGTGATGTCCCAGGCCCATTCCATGGTTTAAGGTACCTTGACCACATTATATACTAAGCCTCTGCCCATTCACATCAACTTTTGCCTACCCCAAAATCACACTGTCCCAGTTCATTCTATTCCATGCATGCTTCTTTTAACCTGAGTGCTCAAGCCCTATACTTCAAAGTCTCCTCCACTCCATCTTTCCATCTCTCACAAAGCATCTCTATCAACCCTATCATACACTTTCTCTAGATCCGTAAATGCCACGTACAAGTCCTTCCGTTTCTATGCATATTTCTCGCACACATTCTTTGAAGCAACACCTAACCCACACATATTCTACTACTCCTGAAAGCACATGTTCTGCCCTAATTTGTAACTTTGTGCATGCCACCATCCTCTCAATCAGCACTCTCCCATAAACTTACTAAATATACTTAAAAACATACTTTTGCAGCTCAAGCATTTGAGGTATTATAAAAGCATTCTGCCAATCCTTAGACTCATCACCATGATCCACACATACACTGGAAATCCTATCTAACAAATTCAACCACTTTTAAAAGAAATTCAATCACAATCCCATCCACTCCAGTCACTTAGATGCATTTCACCTTTCACAAGGTTTTCACGGCCTCCTCTCCTGTCACCAAAGCACTCTCCATGCCTCTCTCAATTTTCATACCACCAAATTGAAAACATCCAAAATTGTCACCCTATGTATATCTTTTGTGAAGCTCATGAAGTACCACATCCACAAGTTGGGACCATGGGAAAATGCCAACAGCAGTATGTTTTTCCCTGTGAGGTTCTATTTTAAGCTTCAATTCCTGGAGGTCCTTATTTAGTAACATATCTGATGAGCCACTCATAAAAAAGCTAAATGGAAGCTCTATTTTCCTCCAATTAAGGCTAATTCTCTTTATTTTCTAAGAGCAAGCAGATCTAGACCTTCCAGGCAAACAATGAATGGACCATCCTGATGATCGTCTAAAAAATCAATATAGTCATAACTTGTATAAATATTCATAACAGAGTATGTCTGGTTAATTTCAAATATCAAATGACCTTGCTCAGAAAATGAAGCTTGAATAGGGGGCCCATAGGAAAAATACATTACTGTGTATCAGATCATTTCCCCCAAATTCAAAAATACCCCTTTAAACAATCTTGGCATACCAATAGTAGTCTATGATACTCAACCATAAAAACATCACTTAGTATGAGTGGCTCATTTCTTATCTAAATTTCAATCAACATATTTCATGTAATGCCAAAGAACATTGCATACCTTCTATACAGAGGTATTTCCACATTCTCGCATCATTCTTCCGTGACCTGACAGAACGACATTGAACTGTGGGTACAGTTCCTCCTGTCCGTACTGAGATTGTTTCCTCGATAAACCTGCAGATATAAAAGTTTTAATATGTAGTTCACATGGGATGAAAATCCTCTGATAATCATGAACATTGGTGTGTCAAGACTCAGTATAAAAAAATCTAACAATTAATGTACTGCAATGTTCTAGGGGCATTTTATTCATATGATAATCAATGAAGCTCCAAGAATTATAAATAAACTGTCAGCTAAAAGTAGTTCACATACGATGAAAATCCTCTGATAATTATGAACACTGGTGTGTCATGATTCAGTATAAAAAAATCTAACAATTAATGTACTGAAATGTTCCAGGGGAATTCTATTCATATGAGAATCAATGAAGTCCCAAGAATTATAAAAGATCTGTCAGCTAAATGAATACTAAGCTTTCCTTACTCTTAACATACATGTGAATCCTCCTAGTCTCAACTGAAATAATGTCATAAGCCCAACCACATTAAGATGTTTCCCAGAGATAGCAGATTCATGCCTCCTGTTCCTCTGCAATACCCTAAAATGGTTAGAGATAGTCTGAGCACTTTTTTTTTAAATAGCAGATGGCAAGTCAATGCTCTATCCAAGGTCATCTCATCAATACCAGGTGCCCAATTCATCAATCATCCCCAAGGGGAAGGATTAACAGCTGGACTGACTTAAAACCAACTGCCACAACAATTTGAAACTATGCAAGCATGACCCTAGGCAGCCCATGAATCAATCATGGTAACCACTATACCCCAGGGCTTCATGATGTAAAAGTTGTCTGAATCCTTAATTCTGGGGCACTTCTAAGTTCAACTAGGTCTCCTAAGTATGGTAAAGTGTATAGTAAAATTATGCTTGATTTTTTAACTCTCTTACAAAGTAGATACATCCAAAATTTGGATTTCTTTCATAGCAGTAAGCAAAGACAATTTCCCTCTCTTTCAATATGTACAAATACGGGCATCTTGAAACAACCACCCTATTGCAATGGTGCTGTCTGACAATGAAGAACAGGCAAAACTTTGGAAGGAAGGACCCCTGTGACACACTGTGCTACATCTAATCATACTGAAGTTTGACCATCATTCACTAAATTGCCAATTTCCTAACCAACAAAGTACAACCCCATCTGTACCATGTGACTTTACTTTGGCAAATAAATTTAAAACAACTTTATCTAATGCTTTTTGAAAATTCAAATAGGTGATGTCACCACTCAGTTTATATCATAAAGCAATCACACAGATTATCATAAAGCAATCTCACAGATTTGTCAAATAAAGCAATTTGTTGAAAACCATGCTGAGAATTGTATAACAAATGGTGATCCTCTAAACGATTTTCAATTCTATCATGACAGTTTCCACATCTATACAGACTACAGACATTAAGCTCACTGGATGTAATTTCCAAGCAGTACTTACAGTATTACCTTTTTTCGACTATCAGTGTCACACAAGCAAACTTCCATTCCTCTGAAACTTTCACAGGAGCAATGTGATGAAAGCAGTTAAAGGCTTGACTCTCATTTTTTACCTCGTCCTCAAATAAAACTTCTCTCAGCCTACCACTTTATATACTTCAATGCCATTTAGTGAAAAATACGGGTTAAAATTTGGTGTCAATGTGTTGCAGACCATATTCCACTCTGAACAATGGAACTGAATTTCATGATGAGTTTTACCCTTAATCGTAAGTACAGATGCAAAAACATCAAATCAAATCTTTGTCATGGCTTCATTGTCTTGGTACAAGTCAATGTTTTCTGTAATTGTTAGACCACTTAAATGTATAATGATTCTCTTGCTTCCAACATATCTATAAAACTCCTTAGGGTTTCTTTGGCTATTTTATGCAACATATGCTTCATGCTCACATTTACTATAAAGTATAAGTCTCTTAGTTTCACTAAGCAAACTTACATGCTTTACTTTATCATGTTGGTTATTAGTCCCTTTGAGTTTCTTAAAATAAGTGCTGCTTTCATTGATAACAGGCAAACAGGCACTTCTCTATTTCACTATTCCACATTATGATTTTGTGTTGGAAAAAGATGGTCTACTAGGCATCAACACGTTTCTTCAACTAATATGAATGTTCTACTAAGTTTTTCAGTGTTATGATCATGCTATTTTCCTTACTAAGCTTGTCCAAAGTAATGTGAAGATCATTAAAACTTTCAAGTCTAATTTTTTTTTTGCAACTTTCATATTGACCAGTATTACATGCAGTGTTGAATTATCTCAAGAAATTTGTCACTGATCATTAAAATGTACCCTCAAACTGCATACTCAGCTAAGAAATTTCTATTTTCAACACCTAACGAAGACTCAGATATTCTAATCATATCACAATTTCTTTGCAGTGCAGTTGTCTCTAACTCTGAAATTTTCTTAAGACATAAGGTTTGCATTAGCATAAAATATTCTGATATATAACAAAGACACATTTGGAAAAGTATTTACACAGAGGGATATGCCTCTCCACATAGGCAGCATTTTTTCCTTAAAATACATGTGCATACTTATCAAGAAGCGTACCAAAACTTGCGAAACCCAGTTCATTCAGGATTAGGCCATCCTCAATTAAAAATAATGTAAAATGCTGTCACAAACATATCAGATTTACCATAAATAACTCTGCATCTCTGTCATGAAACAACTTACAACCAGTTATTCCCATTCTTTAATACACTCATGCATGATCCAAATCTTAAACGTTCCAAAACCATTCTTACACCATTTTACTGCACTTCCACTATTATCATCTGAGACAACCAAACCCCTGTACTGCAACCGTTTACATTATCTTTGCACCTGCTTTTCCAGACTTCCTTGACTGTTATTCCATCAAGCAGACATTCATCAAATAAATTTTTTCAAAACCAATTATATGTCTCATCTATCTATATCTCTGATACCTGTTTCCTCTGGAAACTCCCTCAAGGGGGTGACCATAGCAAAAGTCTCCATTACCTGGTGAGCTCCAGTGCTCCTTCTAAGCCTTTAGTCCCTCACCCTTAACAGGCCACAGGCAGATGGCAACCCTCATGTAGTGCTTCAAGAGGCTTCTGCCTAATATTCCTACAGACTACTCCTACGTAATGTCTTCCCCATGTTCCTGCCTACTACTTCTACCTAAGTTCTACCTAATGTTCCTGCCAACTACTTCTACCTAATGCTCCCACTTTATGTTCCTATCTACTAATCATAACTAATATTTCTATCTAATTCTCCAACCTACTACTTTTCTATTGCTCCCACCATTTAGCCAAAAGGCAGGGTTTGCACATATTGCTATCACATTACATAAACTTATGTTATCTTCTTAATGTAATGTATAAATCATTTTCCTAATTATATGGCTATTTATCAATTTATCACTAATTCCCCTCTATAATCTTTGTACATTAAAATTTAACTCGTATTCCGATTTATCATTACTTTTTCATACACTATTAATTCTTTTTCATGCAATCCCAAGTGATTTGAATCTTGAAGCTTTCCTAAATTACAATTAATTTTAAATGCATCAGCAAAAAAAAAGGGATTCAACATACGTGAAATCATTTGCAAAGTAGTTAAGGAAACCATGAAATAATTTTCCAAGAGTATCATGGTTATTGGAAGTGAAAGTTGGCATCCTTTCTGTAACTGGGATTGTTGTGATTTGTGCACAAGCACGAAATTTTTGTGGATAGGTTTTCTGCAGGCATGGTAGAACCGGTGGCTCCACACCATCTGTAAACAAATAAAAACAATTTGTAGGAGCAACTGTGAATAGCACAGCTTGGTTCTCTGCAACACTTCATTAGTACAAGTTTCAAAACAATGCATTACTGACGAGCATAACAGCAGAAATTGAAAAGCTCAATTTTCAGCAATTAGACAACTATGTGCAATACTTCTATTAAGTTATGCTTACAAAAAACAGGTATTTCATTTATCACACAAAATGAAATCAGTATCACAAGCTATATAAAAACTTACGTTGCAGATAATGTATAACCATGAGTACCAGGGAGTAGGAGGAGATGGTCATGTCTTTAGCATTATTGATATTGTGGTGCTGAGCCCATAACTTTACCACGAGGACAAGGGGACGCACTCGCCAGTCCACTGGAAGAAATGAAACCTAATGTAACTGATTAGAAACACTAAAAACAACATTCATCTACTCCAAAAAGCTACCACAAATAAAATTAATTAACATGAGACATTAAAAAACTTAATCATCCCAATAATTTGTCTTGATTAAAATCAATGTGTACAGAGTTTGTGAAGGTGGACAATCATTCCACTGAAACTAAATAATCAAAGATATTTAAGAAACATACATTTACTGAGCTTTCTGGAAAAAATTGGGTATATACAGAAAATATCTACATATATAGACATATATATCTCTGGCACACACTAAAAGACAATCTTTTCTCATTGCATCAGTTCAGTCCCAACTTGCTCAGCTCTCCTGATCTATCCTAATGAAATTATATCCCTAATGCTTGTTTCCTCTGGCAACTCCCTCAAGGAGGTGGCTATGGCAAAAGTCTCTGTAAATGGCAAACTCCAGTGCCACTACAAAGCCTTTAGTATCTCACTCTTAACAGGCCACTGGCAGAGGGCAACAGCAGCACAAAGTTTCCAAAGGCTTCAGCCTAATGTTCCTACCAACTAACTTCCAGCTAATGTGTCTACTTTATGCTCCAGCCTTATGTTCCTACCAACAACTTCTACCTAACATCCCACTCCAATATCTCTACCTAACACTTCTATCTTATGGTCCTACCATTTTGCCAAAAGGCAAGTTTAGTGCATTGTACTCATCACAGGAAAGTCTAGAGTTAAACAGAATGAACTGTTTAAGTGCACTCAAAGGAATCACTTGCAGCCTGGAAACTACAAACACTCAACAACATCTTTTAAATCCCCAGCTTTTAGAAAGCAGCATAGCATCTATAGAAATGTCTGCACAATAACTGCTTATTAAAATCTTTATGTGCATTACCACTGATCTATGAATTTCATCATCTAAAATCATTAAAATAGAACAATATTTTCAGAGATATGGCTTAACTTCTGCATAAAGTTAAGACATCAACTGCTTCTGATTTAATTCATATATCATCTTTTTTATTCTATTACCTATTCCAGAAGATATTACCATGCTCACCATAACACAAAATGAACTTACACTGGGAATATGAGTTAAGAAGATGTGTGTTGCGGATCCCAACAGCATTGTTGCAGTTGAGGTCCACATCTACCTGTGAGTAAGAATCTCTGAACTTCAAGATAGGCACCTTTGCTCGTATTAATTCCATTTTCTGTATTGACCCTGAAAAGAAGCAAATCAACATCTAAATCAGCTGAAACTTTTTATAAGTACACCTAAGTATATCAGAGGTCATTCATACAAAATCTCTGCACTTACATAATATCAGGCAAAATATATATCTTGATTAATGCATTGGAATAAATAACTAATTCTGGCTGACTTGCAAAATACGCTGGAAGAGAGAAACATATCATCACTGTGAAAGGAAGTAAAAGTAGGTTAAGTACATTAAGATTCACACAATACTTAAAATCTTAATCAATAATGAGGGTTTTCTGCAATAGTCCACTAATTTTCTTACATCTAAGGAAGATGAAAGAAAAAGTATTTTTACAAATTATTTCCTTTTTACTTGCTCACTGTTTCACACCACAGTGAGGTAGCACCAGTAACAAATGAAGAAATAGCCTCACTTTCTCACATACATCCTCTTGCTGTCAATTATAATGCCCAGAAGCCTAAGTAAACTCCCACATGCCATTCCATGGTTTCTCAGGACCAATTCATATGCCCTGGTTCAGCCACCTGAGCCCTGTAAAGTAAAACCCTTTCCTAACATACTTCAGTGTTTCAGAATTTAACTTCTAATGGACCTTCTGGACCCCATCAACCTAAGTTTAGGATCTAATCAAAATTCCTGTAAAAGCCTGTTATGGCACAAATTTAGTCTAGAAAGGTAAGGACTCATCAACTTGAGTTTGAAATATAACAGAATTATCTGTTAGTTCCCGAACTAGGTCTGGGATGCTGGTTGTCAGAATGTGACATTCTGTTAGCCTGTTGCACATCACCTATATGCACTTTTTCATTAACAAACTGAAACACAATGTTCTCTCTGCAAACACAAACATGGTTATAAAGTGATTTACTGTAATGTACTGGTGCAATACTATACCTGTACCTTTGCATCATCAAATATGATTCAAGTAGAAATTTCAAGACAAAAAAATTATAGTTTGGTCACTGCCAGCCAGTTTGAAAAGCACTCACTTGGTCAACACATAAGCAAACGTGGTGTCCATTTCTCATGCAACTGCAGTGTTTTTCATGGTAGTAAGGCATTCCTTTAGAATTAAATCATGCACATAAAAGTGCTATCTGTGTTGCATGTGATAAAAGCTTTTGTCCAGGTAACACCTGTGAATTGCTAAAAATATGAAAACGATGAAGCATCATGAGCATGAAGAGAGTTGCTTGTGTGAGAGACAGCGACAAAGTATAATGAACATTATTACATGACAGCTAGAGACTGAGTGTGAACGAATGGGGCCTTTGTTGTCTTTCCTAGCGCTACCTAGCACACATGAGGGGGGAGGGGGTTGTTATTCCATGTGTGGCGGGGTGGCGATGGGGATGAATAGAGGCAGACAGTAT
>JAUTXX010005365.1:0-10089 GCA_032273605.1 Panulirus laevicauda
CATCTGCCCGGCCTACATCCAATCAGCGGCCGCCTCCCGGCTGACTCTTAACTCACTCTGGTATCACAAAGAAACGAGATTATCCTTGGCGTTGGAGGGATGTTTTTGATTGACTCCTCGCTCGTACCTGGTGCGTTTCCCCTCCAGCACTTGGCTCTAGGTGTCGTTAGTGAAAGGTGAATCTTTCTTAACCAGGTAATGCTTGTTGTGTGTCCCTTCCTCATCGTTCCATTGTCCACAGTGCACACAACAGTGACCATTGGTATCTCTTCTTCCTCCATGGGTCACGCTGTGGTTAACTATTCTACCTATATGTCTGCTTTTACTCTCTATCCCCCTAGTTTCTTCATCCTTTCTCTCCTAAGCCTGGCTTTGCCACTCCTGTTTTTCGTGTGCTTTGTTATATTCCCCATTTAGCATTATGGTCATCATTTTCTCCTCAACAAGCATCTTCTAAATGGTCTCCTAACTCTAAAATTTCCAGGTAAACTTATACATGTTTATGCACACTGAGATACAGACACGAGTACAATGACTTGTATTGATATAATGTAAATCAGACATTATCCAGAAACCTTCTGACAGCACCACCATAATCCTTCATCCAGACCCACCAGTAAGGAACGGTTGAGGACCATAACTCTATACACAGACCCACCAGCAGGGAACGGCTGAAGACCATAAAACTATACACGGACCCATCAGCAGGGAACGGCTGAGGACCATAAAACTATACACAGACGCACCAGCAGGGAACGGCGGAGAACCATAAAACTCTATACACAGACCCACAGCAAGGAACAGCTGACAACCATACAACTATACACAGACCCACCAGCAGGGAACTGCAGAAGACCATAACCCTATAAACAAACACACCAGCAGGGGATGGCTGCACACAGATCCGGCATCAGGTGGACAGCAAGCTGGGGGGCAGTAAGGGCTACTGAGGGCTCGTTGTCGGCCACAATCTAATTGCTAGCGAGCCTTCACGTCTCGGTGGCGGACGTGAAGAGAATGGTCGACCCCCCACTTACGTTAGGATGCGGGGGATGTGAGACTACGGTTGGCCGGAGAGGGGGACAGCAGGAAGGGTTGGTGGGGGAGTTCCAAGAGTGGGAAGGTTCCTTGGGTGTCCAGTGAGTATAGGGAGTAGTAGGGGAGAGAAGCAACTGACCTTGTAGTGCGAGTTTATCAAAGACTCCCAGATCGGGAGGAAGTAGAACCCCAACGCGAGTAAAGTTGAGATACTAAGAGATCAAAGAGAAGGAGAAAGTCTCCCTGCCGCTCGTCAAACATATTCCCCTCAAAGCTTTTAACAGCGACTCTGTCTGAACACCATTGGCTTCCAGGACATGAAAACCTCCAGCTTGGACATGCACCACATGTGGGTCTATCTGGATAATAGGATCCAGCACCTCTTTCAGGACATCTACGCTTGTAAGTCCCTACTGCGGTCAGGGTATTAAATGCAAAATGGGTGAGTGTGGCAGAAATAGAAGCTAGTGAGACACCTCGACTGAACGAAGGGTCTCTGCCATCATTGGCTCTGAGTGACTCTTACAGGACGTGTCAGGTGTTACAAGAGTATGAGGAAAAAAAGCGTTAATAATTTGTCCAGGTGTCAAATATTAATGGAAGAAGGTGGCAGCAAATGACGTAGTTAATCACAGTAAAGGGAAGAAGACGTAGAGAAAATTAAAGTAAGTTGAAAATCAAGAAGGAGAGGTAAAAAGACAAGATGGGTGCTACAAAAGAACGAAATAGGTGAGATAAGTGTTTACAAGAAACGGTTGAGGTTGATATACTAAAGAAAGGCAAGATGCGTCATCAAAATAAGGTAAGCTTTACACAATGAAAATGAGGTCAATCATGCATCATTAATCGAAGGTAAACCATATATCATCAGCATAAAGTAAGTCATATAAGGTAAGTCATATATATCATCAGGGTAGGGTAAGTCTTACACCGTCAACATAAGATAGATTATCAACAAAAAGGAAATCGTACATCCTCAACATAAGATAGAATGAAAATCATTGCGAAAAAATATCCACGTGAAGCAGTTATTACCACAAAAACATTGCACGGGCGTTCTCAATAAAGATAATACGAATATCATCAACAAAGATTACGGCAGATATTGCTAGCGAAAGGTAAGGCAAATATCTAAAGCTGTAGGTTGTGCCTTGATCTCCAACGAAACATAAGGCAAATATTACTAGTAAAAGGCTAGGCAGACGCTACCACGACCTGAAAACACAAGCCTTCTGTTTGTCAAGAACAAATCAATAGGTAAGTGGATTGGGCAAAATATATCATCAGTATATCTAAACCATATATTTTTTTGGGTTTTATATGAATAACATCCTTTAAAAATATTCCCTGGACTAAATTGTAAATACAGGAGGTGAGGGGGATTACTCATTTGCCATGCTAAACCTTTGAGTAAAAAAGAATGTTTACAGTTGATACTGAATCATGAGTTACGTAAACAGGTAGATAAGTCTGACGATATTACAACTAGGAACTCCATCAATATTGAACTAGTAACCTTTTGGAGAAGATCCAAAATACATCGACAGTAGGAACGTTTGTGAAAAGAGATAATTTAGATTCGAGAATCATTGTCAACTATTAGGAATCTCAGTTTGTTGACAAAATTCAGTACATTACGGATGGATGAGTTGAGAGACTATACCAACAAATGTTGATCATGATTCTATTAATCTTTCTGATAGTTTGCATGTAACTGTTCCTGCTGAGCTTGTAATTGATCACATTGGACTATTGGCCTTCAATCAAACCATGAAGTTAAGGAAGTGCTGGAATGTGAATAAGGAACTGTTTGAGGAGGTCTACTCTTCTTCTGAGTGACATTCTGAGCTGATTTTTGAAGTCTGTCAATCTCATCTATTGGGTTCAAGTGGTTCCAAAGTTTTTTCACTGTAGTCGCACTTGTGTGTTTGTGTTAACTAAAGGATTTGACTTGTTAGGTTCTGTGTTGTCGATATTTCTTTCCATTTTTTTGATATTTTGGATAACCCTTGGGAACAGTCGATAAAATGGGCTATTATTTCGTTTCTGATTAAAGCACTGTGCACTACGCCAAGTAGCAGGTCACCGAGGAAAATGATAGAAAGTCACATAAGTGTCCCAGGTGACAAAAGAGAAATGAGAAACAGACATCAACAGAAATTGCAAAATGTAACAGAAAATCAACACTGGGCACCGCATTTCAACTCTAAATGTATCATCAACATCTCATTATATAAAACTCTCTGTGTTTTGGGCTATGGCATCTCGTTTGCTTTCAGTGGTAGAATGGATCCAGTAAAGATAGGTAAGTACCTACTTCACATGGTAAAAAGCAATGATAACAAGAGTGCCTGTGCAGCGTCTGTTTGAAGAAATAGAAACAGTTCCAAATTTTGACGGTTTCTATTTGAGATGAGAAAGGGGATAGACGTATGGACAATCACAACAGCCGACAATTCAAATGCTTTAGAATGAATGAATTACTTTCAAGGGATGAGAAGAGTAGATAAGTGTAAGTTAGTTAGGAGACAGTAAATGAAGAGCAAATAAGTTCTTAAGAAGATGTATTATAAGTAACGCTCCTTGAAATGCAGAACTCCTTCCATATACACTGTGAATAGGTAGACAAACAATGGCTTCGAATATGTCCCCTACTGTCAAAATGTCCCGTGTGTAAGACGGAGAGATGTTATGTCGATTTTGGCATGAAAGCAGCCTTGAATTTTTATGCTATCTTCAATGTGGCACCACAAGCCAATGACCTCAAGGATTTTGACTTGGATATAGAATGCTAATGCATATGCGAGTCGCTCACATCCCTTGAGACATACTGAGTGAGACACAATGAAAATGATTACCCTTCAGACATTTGATTCCATCCAGTGACGTTTTCTTTAAAGAAAATTCCTTCACGGATCACCTCCCTGTGAATGATTATCTACCTTTCCCATTTTCTTCGTGTCGTCAACGAGGTGCAGTCCTCTGGGTACGGTAGTCAAGTGAATATCTTAGGAAGATTTCCCTCGTTATGACCTCAACCTCTGCATAAAGGATTCCCTTTGTGAGTTCCGGGCTTCACCACAGCATAATGAGCAGCTGGCTGGCTCTCAGGAGGCTGCTTCTCCTCTTGCTGTTACTCTTTTCTTTCTTCTGCTGTTGTTGTTGTTCCTCCTGCTACTTTTGTTTCTTTCTCCTGCTGTTGTTGTTGCCGCTACTTTTGTTTTATTTTCTGGTGTTGTTGGTTCTATTTCTGTTTTTTTTGCCGCTGTTCATTCTACTTTCCGTTGCTGCTCTCGCTTCTACTTTTGTTTCTGATGCTGCTGTCGGTGCTACCATTGTTTCTTTTCTTCTGTTGCTGCTCCTATTGTTGCCACTTTTGCTTCTGGGGTGACTTGTGGTTCTCAAAGGTGGTGGCGATTCTGTTGTCTTTGCTGCTGCTGTTCTTGTTGCTGTTGCTGCAGCTGACGCTATCTGGGAATACAGCCACCGCTCCTCTTTGTGTTTGCCTTTTGTTTCATTGCATGCTACATCAGTTGGCATCCTCACCGCTTCTATTGTTTCATTTCTGTTCATGCTGCTGAGAGTATCTGAGACTGTTTAGTCCATTTCTGTTGTTATAATTGTTTTCCGAGCTGAATAATTAGTCCTTTCATGTCTCTATTTGTTTCACGAGCGAAAAAACAATACTAAGTTCTTAGCTAAGCAGGTCAGACATGAAGGAACTGTTTACTGAGTTTTCGAAAAAAAAACACACATGTCTTCTCCTGGAGGAGATAATAGATAGGAACTTTAATTGCAACATCCCTGAAGGTCGTCTCAACATCAGCTTTTACTACGAGAACAAGAAAATTATTGACTCCGTCATGAGAAAAAGATTTCACCCAGAGCAACAGCCACTACAGTCTACCAAATGTAGTATACAAGAACTCCTTCCCAGTTGAAGGTTGTAAACATCACAATCATGTGAACTACATCGGCATGACTTGAACAGGTGTAGAAACCACGGGCAACACCAACAACCATTTTACCTTGAGGAGGTCTGTGTTCCTCCCTGCCAGTCTTGTAGCCTCCCCATCTTTGTCTTGTCATATGTCAGGCCATCTGTGGAAGGAAGCGTACACAAGAACCCATCATCCACCCAGCACTGATAACTTTACAGGAACTGTGTTCCCCTGAAATATCAAAGCGAGCGAGAGCACGCCGGGAGGGAGATTAGATAAGCAAGGATGGTTGTTTTCAAACATACAAGTGACGGGGACAAGTTGTTGGCACGTTGCTGATTATTCGTAAACTTTTGAAAAAAAAAAAGGTAAGAATAGTTTACCAAGTGAAAATATATGTGTGTAAGTTTCAGGTATTTGAAGTTCTTCATTCTGACGGGTGTGTTCTAATGTCACCCATGACTTTTAGATGAATTTCAAAGTCTTGTTTTTTCAGGATACATATTAACAAGTACTGTCAGATATCTCTCTCTCATCGTGTCCTGGAAGGTATGTTGATGTGTGTGTTTGTTTTCGTGTCCTGGATGGCATGGTGGTTTGTGTGTGTTTGTCTTGGAGTCCTGGAAGGCACGGTGATGTGTGTATGTGTGTGTGTATGTGGGTGTGTGTGTGTGTGTGTGTGTGTGTGTGTGTGTGTGTGTGTGTGTGTCCTATTTCAAGCTAAAGTCTGTAATGACGCAATCTGGTGTATGTTAAATTCCCGTGACTCTGCAACTATCACACGTTAAATTCTTATGACGCTACAATGGATACATGTTTGATTCTTGTAATGCTGTAACTAGTACATGTTAAATTTCCGTGCCGGTGCAGATGGTACATTGTAAACTCTTGTGACGTAGGCATTGGCGCATGTTAAATTTAGTGTGACGCAGAAACTAGTGCATGTGAAATTCCTGTGAGGGAAAAACAGGCCCGTGTTAAATTTCTGTGGCGAAGCATCTGGTACCACAAGGAGGTCGGAGGCATGAATTGGCCGTCCTTTTTTGTTGCCTCACAGAAGGAATTCAGTCACTGGTATGATGGTATACCATAGTGACGATAACTCTCCTTGAACTTCATTTTATAACCAAGGTATAAGTATCTTCCTCTGGTTTACGATTTAGTCATATTCAATCCTGCGAGAAGAGGATCGAAGTACAATGACAGAGAATATAGTGAGAAATTCCTAGATTCTCAAAGACCCTCACTGGGTCACGTGAGGAGAGACGAGAAGACATTAGCAAAAGATCTGCATAACTGTTTTTTATGATATGAAAGTAATACTGAGCCATAAGACGTGTTTATGCAGCTCTATGAATGAGAATAACAACCTTATATCGTGATCCAGAGTTGTGCCCATTCATGCGCCAACACGCACAGGGGGTTAGACGAATTCAACATTTTTCATCGTTTAGTTTGAAATGGAAACGACTCCTGCATTTTGACGAGAAAGAAGTTGGTTCCCAAATAGAATTGATAACGTCTGCTTATTCATACTTCTCCCCTTTTTTTGGTTCCCAAATAGAATTGATAACGTCTGCTTATTCATACTTCTCCCCTCTCTATTTTATCTAGCATTGCAACGAGTCCTCAGACGATCACAGAGAAATGAAGACGCCACCTTTTTAAAGATGTCTTCATTTTAATGCCTGATGTGGGTTGTTGGACGTGAGAGGGGGAGAGCCGTTCCCGCCTCATCAAAATTCTCCTGATGGTGTAGATAAGCACATTCACAACAGTCCTCACCTCTGAACCTTCCCGCAGCGCCTGGGACCATAATGTGACGACGTGTTCAGGGGAAAATGTGGAGGGTCATCATCATCATCCTTCTGCCTGTCTGTCTTTCTGTCTGTCTCCTTCTGTATGTATCCTCCGCCTGCATAAGGTCGCATCTCGAGTGAAGAGTTACCTTTTGGTGACGTTCCGTCACTGGGAGTAGAGTCTCAAGAAATTTTTCTCTTTCTAAAAGAGTCCAAAATCTCCCTGCTACAGGATGTACCTCAGCCTTGGGATGCAGAAACCTCTAGATAGAAGTCCTTTATAACACAAGGAAAGAGGTCCTGGGGCGATTATCTATCTATCTATCTATCTATCTATCTAGCTGTCTATCTATCATCGATAAGCTATCTATCTATCTATCTGCCTATCTATTATCGATAAACTATCTATCTATCTATCTATCTATCTATCTATCTATCTATCTATATTCATCTAGTCTCTCTCTTTTTTTTTTGTTCGGTTCTGGAAATGCATGCTTTACTGTTGCTACGTTCTCGACATGAGACAACTAGTCGACTGGCACATGTGGCCCCACCACCACTACCACCACGACAGCTTAGGAAAGAAAAATGTCTGCCTTTGTTCATAGGTCGCGTAAAAACACCAGCTCTTTGTTCTTGGCGCAGTATCTGCTGAAAAAATGGATCTCACACCTAAAAACAGAGCCTTGAATAGTCAGGTTATATGGCATTCCAATAATAACGTAACTGTGTACAACGCTGTAAGGCCAACAACGAAGCAGCGCAGGCCAAAGAGTTTTATCATCAGTAAATGAAGCGAATTCTTTATCTGTCGGCAGTTGAACCAACATGTTGAGATTGGAATCTTTGGGATCATCTTTATTACTTACTTCATGCATTTTCCAGCTGATATTTGCAGATTATTTAGCGATGGCTTGCGAAATTACTCAAAAGCTTTGGTAAATACCATCATTAAACCTATCTTTCTTGTATGATCTTTTCATCGTCCTGAGTAACAGAATAATCTCGATTTGTCCGTTTACCGACCCAACGTTGGTCAAAGGTTTGTTCCAATTTTTTTTTACCCTCAGACCAATTAGGCCAGAAACGACCTTTACCTGAAATTAATGAGTTGAATGAGGGATGATGTGATCAAAGCTTTCGCTTATTCACGCTTTCCCTGTGAACTTAAGCTGGGTTATGAGGAACATTAATTGAGGCTAAATATAGAAATTGTCTCTTTTTTTTGCAATAGGTATATCACTCACGTGAACACAAAGCAAAATCTAGAAAGGAAAGCAAATGTGTTGAATATCATTTTCAAACGACAATTCTATGATTTAAGACAACATTACCCATTATATTCAGGTCATGTAATCGAGTTAAAGACGGTTTGCAGTCGTAAACTTATAGACCCTTAAGCACAAAGGTACGTCCCTTGAACACAACGATACAACCCTTAAGCACAAAGATTCGGCCCTTTTTTGGTTGTAACAACCTGGTCTTTGGCTTCACCCTTAAGGCTCAAGTCAAAGGCCAAGTCCATCGCAGTAAAGGATCATACCCTCCTACTCTATCATTATCAACGGGTCTTACCAAATCGCCGTGAAAAGAGGTTTAGCAGATATAGATATATACATTCAGCAACAGCCGCATAAACTGGCTAGCGAATAACAAAGAACTGTCAGTCTTTCGCTGGGATAACGATTGGCATGTGTCCATTTCAGTACGTGGAAGAGAAATGTTCAGGAACATTTCATGTATGCATCAGACACAGACGAAAACAAATGTAAAAGCTCGACAAATTCAGGCAGAACTGAAATTGATAGCGTTTCTAAAGACCATTGGTACTCAGTTGGTGGTACGAGTACCAGGAGTGGTATAAGTACCAAAAGCTGGTAAGCGAGAGTCGTCCAGATGGTACGTGCTGTCACTCTTAAAAATCCTGATCACAAGGAAAATGAAATATAACTATACTTCTAAAGTAGAAAAGATGTCGGTCATTTAATTTTTCATGTCTTTATGTTATTAGATGATGTAAGCATAAGATTTGTTTAGAAGTATCATGTTGTTTTCAAACGTGATACAAGATAAAGGAAATCATAAAACGGTATTCTAGATGTAATATCAGAGGTGTTATGGAACGACATTTTTAGATGTAAGATCAGAGGAGTTATAGACCAGTGCCTCAGAATTATGGGCAGGATTACCACTCCGTCTTCGTCGCCTCATTTCTACTCCTACGGGAGACCTAAAAGATCCTATGTGAAGTCAAACACATTCACTAGAACGGGAACACATCTCATAATCGTCAAATACATAAGACATAACGTGATGTCTAGAAAAGAAAACAAAAGGGCAGTCACTTACCTTCCTTTGTATGCTGCGAGAAAACTCAGTCTGTACAAAGTACGTATTGACCTGGTACACGCCAAGCATGAAACACGGAAGTGAGGCAACATATATATGTGTGTATATATGTGGATGAACAGTTGGGTTGACTCTGGAACGTCTGCCGCAACCAGGGTTCGAACCTGTGCGCGTGAATGCGTCACGGTCAGAAACGCTAACCGCTACATCACGTGAGTCCACAAAATGACATTTAGCAGTTCTCTCGATGCGCCATTGCGAATACTACCAGGTTTTGAAGGTCTGGAAAGCCTATGTGTTGGTGGCTAGGCTTCACTAGTGTACATCTCATAGCTCGAGAGTCGTCAGACTTTAGCGTATCCATCCCTAAAACCACATCCAAGTTGCTAAGTAATTAATACCTGGGCCACAGCGGCACTACGCTTCTTGTGATGGAAAGAATTCACTCCAATTACCCCTTACACACATCTCTCTGAGGTGTAACCATCCTCCCCCTTTCTTAAAGGGAGAGTAGTACCTTAACTGATGCTCATTTCCTTACCATGGCACGTGTGGGGATAACGGGAGTGGCAAAGGAGTGAGGGAGGGTAGGACTGGAAACACTTCAGGGCCGGAACTATGGTATATTAGCTTCGGCGAACCACCTAATATACTACAGTGGTTAGGGCTCCACTAGTGTGCACTGTGGAAAACAAAAGCCTGCTCCCGGGATTTGGCGAAGGATTTGTTGGACACATCTCGCGAAAGACGGGCTATTCAGGCGCTCTGTTCCTTGTATAACATGAGCAGTAATATCTTTAAGCACTGCTCCCATACCCACACATACGTCATTGAATCTCCAAAGATCAATCATTTCTGATATTTCTGATATTCTTTCGTACTCTCATGGCACCAACAGGTTCGAAACTCATCTAATGAGAAGTTTTTTATTCAATATAATTTACTACAACTGTATGAGGTGT
>JAUTXX010005386.1:0-10089 GCA_032273605.1 Panulirus laevicauda
TCCTGAAGACTTATACTTATAGTGCCATTGGTTGTGAGGCATGATAAAGATTTCCCAGCCAGACACCAGATTCCTGGGAGAATTTTTGCTAAATCTTTTCTCTCGAGGAGCTCCAGAAGACATTACCTTCTGACATACGCTCTTCAAGCCTCGAAGTTATCCTTATCTTATCCTTCCTTCTGTTCCAAGTCTCATTGTAATGTTCTCGAGGAAGTAATTGTAAGTCCTTCACATGATTCCCAAGCCAGTCATGGAGGCTCAGGGCTATTAACTGCGACCATCTATGTGTTTACAGTTACGTAGTGTATCTCCTTTACGTCACGTCGGGTGAGGATGGTGGTGAGGCCAAGGTCACCGTGGATACAACCTGGGGTAAGGTGTTGTGAGGCCAGTATCGACGTCTGGTCGGGTGTTGTGAGGCAAATAACCATTTCATTACAGTAAAAATCACCTCCCTTGTCCATCTTTTTCCTTCCATTCCTTCCTTGAGAATTCTTATTATTTACTAATGCACTTCCTCGTTTTCTGCTGCTCTTGTGGTCTTTACTTTGTCATTTAGTGTCCAGGAAAGTTTCCTCATCTCGTTGGCCTCATTTTTCACCTTTTTCTTTTTATACTGTGCTTCTCTTGTGTCACTTCTGTCTTATTGATTTATTATCTGTTACTTCGTCTGTGCTGCTCCTTCTGTATATGTATATGTGTCATCCAATCATTCACGAGGTCTTAGGTTTCTATTCCTTTCTGTAGGCCACTTAGCCAATTAACATCGTCTCTATCTTTTCCACTTCTCTATCTCTCTCTCTCTCTGAAGCTCTGTCCTTGCGTTCTGAGGCCTTTTCCATCTTCCTATTCCCTTGACGTCGCTGCTCCCTCTTCAATCAACATTTTCTCCATCCCACATTACTTTCTGCATCTCCCTCCTCCATCCCACGATTCCACCCCGCCTTTCTACCTCCATAATATCGTCTGTGATATTACTCTCATTTTGGTCCTTCATCCACTCGTTGCACCATCTTGTTCATGGAGAAGGAGGGTTAAAAAGGGAGAAAGGAGAATAAACGAGAGAGATATTCAAGAGAAGATGAATGAGTAAAGAGGGAAAAAAAGGGAGGTTAAAGAAGACGAGAGGGAGGGAATGAATAAGAGAAACTGCATTTCAAATGAGAGAGAAGATTAAAGAGAGTGGGAAAAAGAAGGTGAGGTTATGCGGAGCGAAGAATGAGTAATGAGATATATGGAGACTATGAGAGGCACAGAAGAGGACAACAGGAATGGGAGATTACAGCGAAGGTAAGCAGAGATAATGGTACGCAAATTGCCTTATATTGTACATAGTAAATATTAAAGAAAACAAACACGTAGTCCTCCAGAAAGGAATGCATAGCAATTTCCTGTTGAGCTAATGTACCAGATATCATCATCCATATTTCCTCAATATCATCTTTATAAAATATAGTTTAAGTTTATGTATTAGAATAATAAAACAAAGGAACCAAAAACAAAAAGAAAGTGAAAACAAAAAACGTAAGAAGTATAAGGATTTATATTGGCTTATGAAATGTAACCAGAGTTGAGTCTAACAAACACACAAATATCTAAGGGGAAGCAGTCACTTACTGGAAGGGTTGTAAGGTAGCAGACATGCAAGGGGTACATGCAAGCACATACACACACACACACACACACACACATGGGATACAGTGGAGCAGATATACACAAGGGATACAGGGCAACAGACAAGCCAGGATTAATAAATACGAGGTAGGCTGGACTTAGGGGACGTTATCAATGCAGGAAGCACAGAGGGACACCAGGAGAACCAAAACAAGAGATCGGGCCACTCACACGAGCACAGGGCTTGGCGCTAAGCTTCTTATCTGGGCAGACACCAGCTGATGGCTCTGGACGATAACCTCCGGTGTCAACATTGGCATGAAGCAGGGATTCTGGTGATCAGGTCATCAGCCAATGTTTGTCTGAACGAAAGAATTGCCACCGTTAATCTAAAAAGGGATCTCTCCTGTTAATCTCGAAATGCGTTTGGCTGCCAATTAGTGTCATCCCAATTTTTCTCTTGTCGTGTTCGGCTATACCTCGCTCAAGCGAATCCGGCTACAATGAGATTTGTAAATGCCAATTGGTTTATCTCTACCTCTTTCCATGAACCTGGACCCTACGAAGGGATTAGCCAACAACTGGTTTATATCTGTCTCCTTTTACGTGCCTGGAAGGTTTATCTATGAGGTGATTAGGTATCAACTGGTTTACCCTTATCTTTTAGAAGCCTGGCTACCAACCATTTTGTCTCCGTCTCTCTGATGAGTATAGCTGGCAACTGCTGCTTTACAGCATCTCTCTATCTCTCATGAATGTGGCTGACCACTACCTGGTGTGCCTTTATGTACCAGATGAGTCTGGCTAACAAGAGCTTTCCCCCGAGTCTCAGTGTCTGGTCTCAAACATGCAGCAGAGTTCATGGAGCTACGTAAAGGACCAGCAGTGTTATTCTTTTTTCCTTGGAGGGGGACTCTTTTTCCGGAGAGTTTTCTCAGCTCTTCTGCAGGTGAGTGGTTAGTTCCCCCGAGGAAGGAGGCGAGGGGAAGGAGCTGAGCGGTGGCTCCTGCTGCAGTGGGAAGAGCAGGAGGGGTTAAGAAAGGTAGGTAGGTACATGTGGAATAAAACTGGCTGGTTGTGTGACTGAGGAGGAAAAGAAAGAGGAACATGAGATTGGGATGCGACAAATGTGGGAAGATGAAAACAGCGAAAGTAGGTGCGGAGAGAGAGAGAGAGAGAGAGAGAGAGAGAGAGAGAGAGAGAGAGAGAGAGAGAGAGAGAGAGAGACTAAGAACTCTCCATCATCCAGGCAGCCATTATGTTGCCAGTATTCACAACACATAGTCTACCCTCCTCGGCTCTGGCCAACTTGGACTTGAAGAACTAGAAGTTGTGAGTGATGGGAGGCCTGAACTACCTGTGTCCTCCACAATACCAAAGTGAGACACATCACGTGGAGATATTTTCCAAACTTTGATATGAGTAAAGAGAATAATTTTCTACCTTACGGCTGAGTTTATCCTGAAGACTTATACTTATAGTGCCATTGGTTGTGAGGCATGATAAAGATTTCCCAGCCAGACACCAGATTCCTGGAAGAATTTTTGCTAAATCTTTTCTCTCGAGGAGCTCCAGAAGACATTACCTTCTGACATACGCTCTTCAAGACTCGAAGTTATCCTTATCTTATCCTTCCTTCTGTTCCAAGTCTCATTGTAATATTCTTGAAGTTGTTGTAAGTCCTTCACATGATTACTAAGTCAGTCATGGAGGCTCAGGGCTATTAACTATGACAACGTATTTGTTTGTAGCTGTTAGAATGACCGTCTCCGTGTCCTCACCATATCTGAAGGAGGAGAGAACAAGTCTCGGTCACCGTCCTTTCCTCCACCACCACGAGTAGTACACAGGGTTGCATGTTGGATGGTCATGGGAAATGGCTGCCATGCGCTCGTCGCTATTCTGTTATTGGCCGGTCATTAAGGCTGTTAGGCTTATTGGCTTTGGACTTACGGCCGATCATTAAGCCTGTCTCTATAACACAGGTCTGAAATATATGGCGCCGACTCATGTGTTTCCATTAGTGTTAGTTTATGGCACGTCAATGAATATTTCATTTGCTTCCCTCCAAACAAACATCAGTAAAGGGTACATTGATGATCCCTCTATTTACTTCACTCAGTACATACGTCAGTGGAGGGTAGCTACATCATCCATCATTTCATATACTCCCCTCCACATATCCATCAGTGGAGGGTAAAGCACTGCTTCCTAAATTCACTTCCCTTCACACATACATTACTGGAGGGTGAAATCATCCACATCCCTCCACGCAGATATCACTGGAGGGTAAATCAAACCTCCCTCTATCCACTTCCCTCCCAACATACATCAGTGGAGGGTACATTAATGTTTACTCCATCCACATCCTTCCAAACATCAATCAGTGGAGGGTACATTAACGCTCAGCCTCTCCACATCCCTCCACACATGCATTGGTAGAGGGTGCATTAATGCTCACCCCATCCATATCCCTCCACACATGCATCGGTGGAGGGTACAGAGCGTTGCTGGTGGAGGGTACAGAGCGTTGCTGGTGGAGGCACCATCGACAGCACAAATCACTGTACATAGGGTCAGTATTTTGGGTCATTACGAGAGCAACATTACACCAGGGGGTCGGGGGTCACAGCCTGGAGTTTTACCCTGTCACTAAATGATTCTTTTTCTCTCTCGGTAAAACTGGACCAGAAACATTTGGTCGAGAGTTAATTGATTCATCATAAAACAATAACTTTCAAATGACATAGATTTATATCATTACAGAGTTTATGTATATATGAACTCGTGAATAAATGAGAAACTTTTATATGATCATCAGTGATATATTGTAATAGTTTAAAGGCAGTAATGAAGGCAGGAATTACAATGCTTCATTAATTTTCCCAAAACTATGTTGATGTCGTCAACCATCAAAGCAATGTAGTGGATCTCCCTTACGTCACGTCGGCTGACGTTGGTGAGGCCAATGACGAGTTCTGGTAGGATGTTGTGAGGCCAATGACGACCTCTGGTAGGGTGTTGTGAGGCCTCACACTAAAAATATCATCTCCCTTGTCCATCTTCTTCCTTCCATTCCTTCCTTCAGATTTCATCTTATTTACCAACGTACTTCCTCGTTTTCTGCTGCTCTTGTAGTCTCTACTTCGTTCATTTAGCATCCAGGAAAGTTTCCTCATCTCGTTGGCCTCATTTTTCACCTAAACTTTCCCCTCAGTTTTTTTGTATCTCTCCTATGTTTCTCCTGTTTTCCTTCTAGCTTATTCTTGCGTTCTCTTTATTATATTGTCTCCTTTCTATGGTATTATTGTTTTATTTTTATGTCGCTCCCTCATTCGCAAGTTTTCATTCCTTCTTGCAAGTCACTTGGCTGGCCATTATCTTCTCTGTGTCCTTCGTCATCTCATATTTCAGAAGTTTTTCAAACATCTATTCTTAATGGCTCCTGTCTCTGGCTCCTCCTCGACTTGTGTAGCCATTCCATCTTCTTGCTCCATCCATATTCTTACTCCCTCTTCAAACCCCATTTTCCTTACTCCATACCATTACTCCATCATCCTGTCTCATACGCTACAACTCCATCTTATCGCTCCATCTCGCCATTCGACCTCCAGATGTTTGACATTATTCTTACCTCGTTTTTTCAGCTGCTTTTCCTGCCACCGTAATGTTGAGTGGGAGTCGAAGGAGGGTGAAAGAAAGGAGTGATGGAGGGAGAGTAGACAGGAAGAAAAATTAGAGAAAAGTAAAGATAGAAGGGAGGGTGGAGAGGAAGAGAGGGAGGGAACGAAGTGGAAAGAGGGATTTTAGATGGAAGGGATTAGAATGAGGGCAAGGAAAAAAGCAGAGAGATCAAGAGGATCGAAGAGCGAGTAGCAACGAGAATAAAGTGGAAGCTAAGAGGAAGAGGGAGACTATAGTAAAAGTGACACGAACACATTTTCATGCATATTGGCGTATAGGGCGTCTGTATACAAAGCAATTAAAAAAACTAGGACACTACTAGTTTTCTACAAATAGATTTTTTCTTGTTACATAACCCACTAACAGTCGTCTTCCAGATTACCGACAAAAAAAAAAGATATATACATAAAGTAGAACTGGGTACTTTTCGTATCATTATATAAGCGAGGCAGTCCAAGAAGCAAGTTAGTAGAGCAAGCAGCGGAAGAATTTAGATTGGTTGACGAAGTGAGCAAAGTAGCGAGTTTGGCATACTCATAAGGGGTACAAAGACAGTCACACAAGTGGTTCAAGTCTGCAGACATGCATGGGGCTCAGGTAAGCTGACACATAACGGGTGGAGGGCAATAGACAGAAAAGGGGTACAGTGGAGCACACAGACACACATGGGGTATAGGTAGCAGACACACGGGGTACAGGGCATCATATAACGCGAGTTACAAGGCAACAGACACAGAAAGCGTTTCAGGACAGCAGACAAACCAGATCTGAGACATAGGAGGCGGGCTGGACTTAAGGACGTTGTCAACCCAGGAAACAAAGAGGGACGGAGAGAACCAAACAAGAGATCGGGCCACTCACACGAACACAGGGCTTGGCGCTAAGCTTCTTATCTGGGCAGACAACAAGTGATGGCTCAGGACAATAACTTCCAGTGTCAACAACAGGACGGCTGCTGCTGTTGTCACCCTTGGCTGAACTATGAGAGAGGAAACTCGAGTCTCTCTTGACATTGTGAAATGTTGAGCATCATGCAAATCTGATGATCGTGTCATCATCTTGCAACAGTAGTCACAGGAACGTATTGTTGTTTTTCGCGACGTCTGAGGTCTTCCTTACACATCTGGATACATTTTCCAGAGAAACTTTAGACTCTTCTTAAGCAAGTCTGTGAACGGCTTGGCAAACATTGCAAGGTTGCGCCTGAAAGCCCTATAGAACCCTGCTGGTTCTATAAAGGATCGTACATCATACGCTGTCTCAGGAGCGGGCGCCACAACAAACGTGCCAAGCTTCAATGCAACTTGCCGGCGCCACAACTTGCAAGCGTTACAACAACAACTTGCCAGCGTCACAACAACAACTTGCCAACGCCACAACATCTTGCCAGCAAGCCTGCAGTAAAGTTCAAGGGGCTTCATAAAGAACCAGTCTTCGGGGCGCGTTTCTGCCAAGTTTGCTCTGCTCTTCTGCAGGTAAGTGGTTAGTTCCCTGGGGAAGGAGGTGAGGGAAGGAGCTGCACAATGGCTTCTGCTGCAGTGGGGAGGGCAAGAGAGGATGGTAGGTACACCTGGGACTGGCTGGCTGGCTCTGTAACTGACAACTGAAAGGGAAAAGCAACACGAACATGATATGGGGGAGATGAAGAGAGGAGAGAAGAGGAGAAGGATGGAAGATGAGAAGTTCTGGGGTGAGTGTGTAGTATGGAGAGACAGAAGGATAATGGAAGTCGTGTGGTAGATAAGTGGGAGGAAGAGATACCTGAACGTTAAGGATTATTATGATAGGAGTAGATGTGGAGGTAGAGTAAGATGATAGACGGTGATCAAGAGAGAAGAGGAGGATGGTCTATCTATCATGAAAGCGAGAAGCAGCGGAAGATGGTAATGATCCGATGATAGGACGGGAATGGAGACAGACGCAGAGGAGAGTGGAGGTAGGAAAATGGAGAATGAAATATGAAGCGAGGTGACGATGATAAACCGAAGAGAAATTGGATATTGCAAAGAAAACAGAGTTGATGTGATGACGGCCACCCTGCAGCTGAAGGTTGGTGGAGGAAGATATCTGTTTGTCGAGGAGGAAGAAACAGAGAACCAAGGAACGAATAGCAAGGAAGAGGAGGCACAAAATCATGGAACGAATAGTGTGGAAGAAGAGACCGAGAGCCAAGGACAGCTGGAGTACGAGGGAGTGAGGAGATGTGTGGCCTCCGTAAATGGTAGCTCGTCTTGGAAGCTGCAGATCTGAGAGAAAATAATATCCTGAAATAACAAGTCAAGCTTCACAATACCAGAGTCTTGTGTACCTTGCAACGTCCAGGGAAGATGTTTACGCTTTATCATTCGTGAAAATAAGAAATTCTAATGTTATACGTGTATGCCCGTATGTCCTATAAATGATACATCAGTTCTTAGTGTTATTTTTTCACCGTAGGGAAACAGTTTCATCAAAATGCTTCATTTTTCAAATCTACTCCGTAAATCAAATTCGAGAGTTCGTCAAACCCTGAAATCGACGCCAATGAATCCTCATCGCATCTCTTAAAAACAGAAAATGAAAAATAAAGTAGTATTCTGTCGTAACCAAGTTTCAAAAATCTTTTCTATTTAAAAGGTAAACATGGATGTCTCTATTACAGCCAAATAGGCCATAAGATTAGCAAGAAAATATATAAAAAATATATAGGAAGTACTTTAGTGTAATGCATTGTAAGCCGACTTATGAACGAGTTCATAAATTAACATTTTCCTGACGTACGTAAATTTGGAACTTCACATCTACATTGTCAGACGAGAGCACACGCTGGGGTACATTACCCTTGACATGCCTAGCACTGTGAGGTGTATGACAGCCACAGGAAAAGAGATCATCAGGGGTGGTAATGGTGAAGGGGGGGTCTGTCCACACACAAGCTTCAGTCACCCTCACCCCAGTGCACAAGAGATAGTAAGTCATGCAAGCTGATTGTACATTTATGAAAATTCTCTCTCTCTCCTGCCAGCTGTACCAGTACACACGGGTCATATATTACCATCATCCACAGAACTACACTATGTGCCATTTATCTCCCTGGCATATATTTTCCCTCGACAACAAATGTTTGGGCCGAGAGATCATGTTTACTGCAGTGTGTCCAAGCCAAGCAGAGGAGCACTAGTGCTCACTGCGTGAACCATTCACTAAGCCAGGTCTGGTTCGTTGAAGCAGTGTTGAATAATGGAGACGCTGTAGTAGTAAATTATCTTGAATAAAAAATCATGGCAATGTCTTCAGACTTATGATGATGCAATGCAATATATATGTGTATATGTAGATGTTCCAAAAGCATATGATAATAAAAAACATCCCTTGTATCTAAATGGTTATCATTGAATGATTGTCTTACAGCTGACAAGACATAAAGCAATCAAGTAATCTGGTTTTCATTACAAAAAAAAAGGAAACTAAATTTAGAGTAAACCAAAATTTTTAATTGTAAATTATAGCGGACTCTCGTGAACTTTTACCCTGGAGTCGTTATCACGAAAAGATATATATTGACGTCATATTACATTACATGTTCTGGTAGTCACATGTACAGTGTAACAAGAATCGTGCATAAATCAATCATATAAATTGTGTTTTGCTATCATCAGTACATTGTCATCTATTGCTTTTGTTTTCAGTGAATAGACTTCAAATAACTGATTACACTACATTTTTTCTTCCTTCTCTTTCCGTCATTATTTTCCGTTTCTTAATCGCTTTTCCAATTTCTCTCTACGTCCATCTGATCATTTTTATCCTTTACATTTCCTTCTTAATTAAAACAATTTTGTTCATATAGCTGTTATTTACTGAAGTCCTGGCGGGCTATTCAATTTGCTTATGTCATATGCAAATCACAAATGAACTGTTTAATGAAAGTCTGCAAAACTAATTAAAAAACACATACATATATAGATTTCACAATGATTTAGTTTAAAGTTAGTTTTGATGTGTGATTCCATTATTGGTCAAATAGATTTTTATTCTCACTTGCTGCGAATACCATTTTAAAGTTAGATAAGTGAATACCAGTGGGCATAGTTTGTTAACTGGTGACACGTTCGAGTGAATTGGAATTTTATTCTTAATCCATTATTCAGTCAGTATCAAATTTTCCCAACAATTCTAAATTCTAAAATTCAAAGGGCTTAAAGTCATACAAATTGATATTTTTGCTTATATTGTTAAACGTTTGGTTTCAGTTTTTTTGCATGACCAATTACTAAGGATAAGACCTTGTGCGAGATCTATGAGAGAGATGAAGACAAACAAGATTTTTAGTTACGTTTACTCCGTCGTGAGTCGAGTTCCACCCTTGCACGGTCATGGGTCGAGTGGCAAACTCGACCTTAACCTCACAGGTTGAGGGAACAGCCAAACACCCTGAGGCGCTAGGCGCTAGCCTAACACGCTCAGGGGTTGCCCTAGACTGTCATGGGCTACAGTCACCATCACTTGCGAAAACCGAGTACGGTCAGTGTGAAAACATAAGGGAAAGCTTGGAGGGACAAAATGATGCCTTGTTAAGTTATCTTCGTCACCAACTCCTCCGCTTGAGGCTATCCCGTTCATCCATCCTCCACTAGCCAACGGCACGTACCCCCTTAGGGCTGTACTAGAGAGTACCATCCTGACTGGTGCTGGGTACTTGGTGCGCGTAGCAGGAGGATGTATCCTGAGCTTCGTGAAAAGAGCTGGTGGTGTGAGGTTACCTGGGAGGGCGTCCTTTGACTAGGATTATTGTGTTAAGACACGTCTCAC
>JAUTXX010005397.1:0-10088 GCA_032273605.1 Panulirus laevicauda
GTTAGCGCGCACAGAGTGTCGGAGCGCAAAAATGCGAATAGAATCGCTCCGCAAATTTGCGCTCCTTACCTCTCAGGTTAGTGCGCACAGTGTCGGAGCGCAAAAATGGGACCAGAAGCGCTCTGTACATTTGTGCTCCTTACCTCTCAAGTTAGCGCGCAAAGAAAGTCGGAGTGCAAAAATGCGCCTGGAGACAGTTCGTCACTTTGCGCTTCTTACCTCACAGCATAGCGTGCACAGAGTGTTGGAGGGTTGAAATGCGCCTAAAAGCGCTCCGTCACTTTGCGCTCCTTACCAAGCAGCGAAGCGGGAACACACTTTCGGAAGGCAAAAATGCGGCCGGTGACGCTCCGCCACCTTACTCTCCTTATCTCTCAGCCTAGCTGACACACAGTGTCGGAGGGCAGAATTGGGCCCATAAGTGCTCCGTATCTTTGCGCTCCATACCTCTCAGCCTAGCGGGCACAGTTTGTCGGAGCGCAAAAATTCGCTCGGAGGCGCTCCGTCACTTAGTTCTCCTTACCTCAGCCTAGTGCGCACAGAGTATCGGAGGGAAAAACTGCACTGGAGGCGCTCCGTTACTTTGCACTCCTTAATTCTCAACCTAGAGCGCACAAAGTGTCGGTGGGCAAGAATGCACCGGAGGCGCTCCGTTAATTTGCACTCTTTACCTCTCAGTCTAGAGCGCACAAAGCGTCGGAGGGCAAAAATACTCCCGGAGACGCTCCGTTACCTGGCGCTACTTACGTCTCAGGTTAGCGCGAACAGAGTGTTGGAGATAAAAAATGGGACCAGAAGCGCTCCGTAAATTTGTGCTCCTTAATTCTCAGGTTAGCGCGCAAAGAGTATCGGATCGCAAAAATGCGACCAGAAGCGCTCCGTAAATTTGCACTCCTTAACTCTCAGGTTACGCGCATAGTGTCGGAGCGCAAAAATACGACCAGAAGCACTCCGTAAATTTGCGCTTCTTACCTTTCAGGTTAGCGCGCACAGAGAGTCGGAGCGCAAAAATGCGAATAGAATCGCTCCGCAAATTTGGGCTCCTTACCTTTCAGGTTAGTGCGCACAGTGTCGGAGCGAAAAATGCGACCAGAAGTGCTCTGTAAATCTGTGCTCCTTACCTGTCAAGTTAGCGCGCAAAGAAAGTCGGAGCGCAAAAATGCGCTTGGAGACTCTTCGTCACTTTGCGGTTCTCACCTCACAGGATAGCGTGCACCTAGTGTCGGAGGGCAGAAATGCGCTTAAAAAAGATCCGTCACTTTGCGCTCCTTACCTCTCAGTGAAGCGGGAACACACTTTCGGATGGCAAAAATGCGCCCGGAGACGCTCCGCCACCTTGCGCTCCTTATCTCTCATACTAGCGGGCACATAGTGTCGGAGGGCAGAATTGGGCCCGTAGGCGTCCCGCAACTTTGCGCTCCATACCTCTCATCCTAGCGGGCACAATGTTTCGGAGCGCAACAATTCGCCCGGAGGCGCTCCGTCACTTAGTGCTCCTTACCTCTCAGCCTAGTGCGCACAGAGTGTCGGAGGACAAAACTGCACCGGAGGCGCTCCGTTACTTTGCACTCCTTACCTCTCAGTCTAGAGCGCACAAAGTGTGGGAGGACAAAAGTACGCCCGGATACGCTCCGTCACCTAGCGTTTCTTACGTCTCAGGTTTGCCCGCACAGAGGGTCGGAGGTCAAAAATGGGACCATATTTGCGCTCCATACTTCTCAGGTTAGTGCACAGATTGTCGGAGCGATAAAATGCGAATAGAATCGCTCCGCAAATTTGCTCTCCTAACCTCTCAGGTTAATGAGCACAGTGTCGGATCGCAAAAATGCGACATGAAGCGCACTGCAAATTTGTGCTCCTTACCTCTTAAGTTAGCGCGCAAAGAAAGTCAGAGCGCAAAAATGAGCCTGGAAAGTCTTCGTCACTTTGCGCTTCTCACCTCACATGATAGCGTGCACATAGTGTCGGAAGGCAGAAATGCGCCTAAAAAAGTTCCGTTACTTTGCGCTCCTTACCTCTCAGTGAAGCCGGAACACACTTTCGGAGGCAAAAACGCGCCCGGAGACGCTCCGCCACCTTGCGCTCCTTTTCCCTCAGCCTAGCGGGCACAAAGTGTCGGAGGCCAGAATTGGGCCCGTAGGCGCTCCGTAACTTTGCGCTCCATACCTCTCAGCCTAGCGGGCAGAGTGTGTCGGAGCGTAAAATTCGCTCGGAGGCGCTCCGCCACTTAGTGCTCCTTACCTCTAAGCCTAGTGCGCACAGAGTGTCGGAGGACAAAACTGCACCGAAGGCGCTCCGTCACTTTGCACTCCTTACCTCTCAGCCTAGAGCGCACAAAGTGTCGGAGGGCAAAAATGCACCGGAGGCGCTCCGTTACTTTGCACTCCTTGCCTGTCAGCCTAGAGCGCACAAAGCGTCGGATGGCAAAAATACACCCGGAGACGCTCCGTCACCTGGCGCTCCTTACGTCTCAGGCTAGCGCGCACAGAGTGTCGGAGGGCAAAAATGCGACCAGAAGCGCACCGTAGATTTACGCTTGTTACCTCTCAGTTTAGTGCGCACAGAGTGTCGGAGCGCAAAAATGCGACCAGAATGGCTCCGCAGGTATGCACTCCTTACCTCTCAGGTTAGTGCGCACAGAGTGTCGGAGCGGAGAAATGCGACCAAAAGCGATATGGACATTTTCGCTCCTTACCTCTCAGGTTAGCGCACAAAGAAAGTCGGAACGCAAAAAATGCGCCTGGAGAGACTTCGTCACTTTGCGCTTCTCACCTCACAGGATAGCGTGCACAGAGTGTCGGGGGTAAAAATGGGCCTAAAAGCGCTCCCTCACTTTGCTCTCCTTACCTCTTAGCAAAGTGGGAACACACTGCCGGAAGGCAAAAATGCGCCCGGAGGCCCTACATCACTTTGTGCTCGTTACTTCTTTGCCTAATGCGCACAGAGTGTCGGAGGGAAAAATGCGGATGGAGGAGCTCCGTTACTTTGCGTTCCCTGGCTGTCAGGTTACAGCGCACACAGTGTCGGAATGCAGAACTGGGCCCGGAGGCGTTCCGTCACTTAGTGCCCCTTACCTCTCAGCCTAGCGCGCACATTGTATTGGAACGCAAAAATTAACCCGGAGGCGCTCCGTCACTTAGTGCTCCTTACCTCTCAGCCCAGAGCGCACAGAGTGTCGGAGGACAAAAATGAACCGGACGCGCTCCGTCACTTTGCACTCCTTACCTCTCAGCCTAGAGCGCACAAAGTGTCGGAGGGCAAAAATACGCGCGGAGACGCTCCGTCACATTGCGATCCTTACGTCTCAGGTTTGCGCGCACATAGTGTCGAAGGGCAAAAATGCGACCAGAAGCGCTCTGAAAAATTGCTCTCCTTACCTCTCAGGTTAGCGCGCACAGAGTGTCGGAGCGCAAAAATGCGACCAGAAGTGCTCTGTATATTTACGCTTGTTACCTCTCAGGTTATTGCGCACAGAGTGTCGGAGCGCAAAAATGCGACCAGAATCGTTTCGCAAATTTGCGCTCCTTATCTCTTAGGTTAGCGTGCACATGGTGTCGGAACGGAAAAATGCGACCACAAGCGCTCTGCAAATTTGCGCTCCTTACCTTTCAGACTAGCGCGCAAAGTAAGTCGGAGCGCAAAATTGCGCCTGGAGATACTTCGTCACTTTGCGCTTCTTACCTCACAGGATAGCGTGCACAAAGTGTCGGAGGGCAGAAATGCGCTTAAAAGCGCTACGTCACTTATCGCTCGTTTCCTCTCAGCGAAGCGGGACCACATTGTCGAAAGGCAAAAATGCGCCCGGTGACGCTCCGCCACCTTGCACTCCTTATCTTTCAGCCTAGCGGGCACATAGCGTCGTAGGGCAGAAATGGGCCCGTAGGCGTTCCGTCACTTAGTGCTCTTTAACTCACAGCGTAGCGCGCACAGTGTGTCGGAGCGCAAAAATGCGACCAGAAGCGCTCCGTAAATTTACGCTTGTTACCTCTCAGGTTAGTGCGCACAGAGTGTCGGAGAGTAGAAATGCGACCAGAAGAGCTCAATAAAATTTCCCTCCTTACCTCTTAGGTAAGCGCGCACAGAGTGTCGAAGCGGAAAAATGCGTCCAGAGTCACTCCGGAAATATGCGCTCTTTACCTCTTAGGTTAGCGCGCACAGAGTGTCGGAGAGGAGAAATGCGACCAAAAGTGCTATGTAAATTTGCGCTCCTTACCTCTCAGGTTAGCGCGTAAAGAAAATCGGAGCGCAAAAAATGCACCTGGAGATACTTCGTCACTATGCGCTCCTTTCCTCACAGGATAGCGTGCACAGAGTGTCGGAGGGCAGAAATGGGCCTAAAAGCGCTCCCTCACTTTGCGCTCCTTACCTATTAGCGAAGCGGGAACACACTGTCGGAAGGCAAAAATGCGCCCGGAGACGCTCCGTCACCTTGCGTTCCTTACCTCTCAGGATAGCGCATACAGTGTGTCGGAGCGCAGAAACTCGCTCGGAGGCCCTCTGTCACTTTGTGCTCGTTACTTCTCTGCCTAATGCGCACAGAGTGTCGGAGGGCAAAAATGCGGCTGGAGGAGCTCCGTTACTTTGCGCTCCTTACATCTCAGCCAAGCGGGCACAGACTGTCTGAGGGCAAAAATGCGCCCAGAAGCACTCCGTCACTTTGCTCTCCTTACCTCTCAGGTTACAGCGCACATAGTGTCGGAGGGCAGAAATGGGCCCGGAGGCGTTCCGTCACTTAGTGCCCCTTACCTATCAGCCTAGCGTGCACATTGTGTTGGAGCGCAAAAGTTATCTTGGAGGCACTCCGTCACTTAGTGCCCCTTACCTCTCAGCCTAGATTGCACAGAGTGTCGGAGGACAAAAATAAACCGTAGGCGCTCCGTCACTTTGCACTCCTTACCTCTCAGCCTAGAGCGCACAAAGTGTAGGAGAGCAAAGATACGCCCGGAGACGCTCCGTCACCTGGCTCTCCTTACGTCTCAGGTTTGCGCGCACAGAGTGACGAAAGGGAAAAATGCGAACAGAAGCGCTCCGTAAAATTGCGCTCCTTAACTCTCAGGTTAGCGCGCACAGAGTGTCGGATCGCAAAAATGCGACCAGAAGTGCTCCGTAGATTTACGCTTGTTACCTCTCAGGTTATTGGGTACAGAGTGTCGGAGCGCAAAAACTCGACCAGAATCGCTCCGCAAATTTGCGCTCCTTGCCTCTCAGGTTAGCGCGCACAGATTGTCAGAACGGAAAAATGCGACCACAAGAGCTCTGCAAATTTGCGCTCCTTACCTCTCAGGCCAACGCTCAAAGAAAGTCGTAGGGCAAAAATGCGCCTGGAGAGACTTCGTCACTTTGCGCTTTTTACCTCACAGGGTTGCGTGCAGAGAGTGTCGGAGGGCAGAAATGCGCCTAAAAGCGCTCAGTCAGTTATCGCTCGTTACCTCTCAGCGAAGGGGCAACACACTGTCGAAAGGCAAAAATGCGCCCGGAGACGCTCCGCCACCTTGCGCTCCTTATCTCTCAGTCTAGCGGGCACATAGTGTCGTAATGCAGATATGGACCTGTAGGCGTTCCGTCACTTAGTGCTCTTTAACTCACAACCTAGCGCGCACAGTGTGTCAGAGCGCAAAAATTCGCCTGGCGGCGCTCCGTCACTTACTGCTCCTTACCTCTCAGCCTAGTGCGCACAGAGTGTCGGAAGACGAAAATGCACCGGAGGCGCTCCGTTACTTTGCACTCCTTACCTCTCAGCCTAGAGCGCACAAAGTGTCGGATGGCAAAAATTCACCGGAGACGCTCCGTCACCTGGCACTACTTACGTCTCAGGTTAGCGCGCAAAGAATGTCGGAGCGAAAAAATGCAACCAGATGCGCTCCATAAATTTGCACTCCTTACCTCTCAGGTTAGCTCCGTAGATTTACGCTTGTTACCTCTCAGGTTATTGGGTACAGAGTGTCGGAGCGTAAAAATGCGACCAGAAGAGCACTGTAAATTTGCGCTCCTTACCTCATATGTTAGCGCGCACAGAGTGTCGGAGCGCAAAAATGCGACCATAGTCGCTCCGCAAATATGCCCTCCTTACCTCTCAGGTTAGCGCGCACAGAGTGTCGGAGCGGACAAATGCGACCAAAAGCGCTATGGAAATTTGCGCTCTTTACCTCTCAAGTTAGCACAGAGAGAAAGTCGGAGCGCAAAAAATGCCCCTGGAGAGACTTCGTCAGTTTGTGCTTCTTACCTCACAGGATAGCGTGCGCATAGTGTCGGAGGGCAGAAATGGGATAAAAGCCCTCCCTCACTTTGCGCTCCTTACCTCTTAGCGAAGCGGGAACACACTGAGGGAAGGCAAAAATGCGCCAGGAGACGCTCCGTCAACTTGCGTTCCTTACCTCTCATGATAGCGAGCACAGTGTGTCGGAGCGCAAAAACTCGCCCGAAGGACCTCCGTCACTTTGTACTCGTTACTTCTCTGCCTAATGCGCACAGTGTCGGAGGGCAAAAATGCGTCCGGAGGAGCTCCGTTACTTTGCGCTCCTTACCTCTCAGCCAAGCGGGCACAGACTGTCTGAGGGCAAAAATGCGTCCAGAAGCGCTCCCTCACTTTGCGCTCCTTACCTGTCAGGTTACAGCGCACACAGTGTCGGAGGGCAGAAATGGGCCCGGAGGCGTTCCGTCACTTAGTGCCCGTTACCTCTCAGCCTAGCGCGCACATTGTGTTGGAGCGAAAAAATTAACCCGGAGGCGCTCCGTCACTTAGTGCTCCTTACCTCTCAGCCTAGAGCGCACAAAGCGTCGGAGGGCAAAAATACGTCCGGAGACGCTTCGTCACCTGGCGCTCCTTAAGTGTCAGGTTTGTGCGCACAGAGTGTCGAAGGGCAAAAATGCGACCAGAAGAGCTCCTTATAATTGCGCTTTTTACGTCTCAGGTTAGCACGCACAGAGTGTCGGAGCGCAAAAATGCAACAAGAGGTGCTCCGCAGATTTACACTTGTTACCTCTCAGGTTAGTGCGCACAGAGTGTCGGAGGGCAAAACTGCACTGGAGGCGCTCCGTTACTTTGCACTCCTTACCTATCAGCCAAGAGCGCACAAAGTGTCGGAGGGCAAAAATGCACCGGAGGCGCTCCGTTACTTTGCACTCCTTATCGCTAAGCCTAGAGCGCACAAAGTGTCGGAGGGCAAAAACACGCCAGTAGACGCTCCGTCACCTGGCACTACTTACGTCTCAGGTTAGCGCGCACAGAGTGTCGGAGGGCAAAAATGCGACCAGAAGCGCTCCGTAAATATGCGCTCCTTACTTCTCAGGTTAGCGCGCAAAGATGTCGGAGCGCAAAAATGCGAACAGAAGCGGTCCGTAAATTTGCACTTCTTACCTCTCAGGTTAGCGCGCACAGAGTCTCGGAGCACAAAAATGCGAATAGAATCGCTCCGTATATTTGCGCTCCTTACCTCTCAGGTTAGTGCGCACAATGTCGGATCGGAAAAATGCGATAAGAAGCGCTCAGTAAATTTGTGCTTCTTACCTCTCAAGTTAGCGAGCAAAGAAAGTCGAAGCGCAAAAATGCGCCCGGAAACTCTTCGTCACTTTGCGCTTCTCACCTCACAGGGTAGCGTGCACATATTTTCGGAGGGCAGAAATGCACCTAAAAAGCTCCGTCACTTTGCGCTCCTTACCTCTCAGTGAAGCGGGAACACACTTTTGGAAGGCAAAAATGCGCCCGGAGACGCTCCGGCAATTGGCGCTCCTTATCTCTCAGCCTAGCGGGCACATAGTGTCGGAGGGCAGAATTGGGCCCGTATGCGCTCCGGAACTTTGCGATCCATACCTCTCAGCCTAGCGGGCGCAGTGTGTCGGAGCGCAAAAATTCGCCCGGAGGTACTCCGTCAGTTACCTCTCAGCCTAGTACGCACAGATTGTCGGAGAACAAAACTGTACCGGAGGAGCTCCGTCACTTTGCACTCTTTACCTCTCAGCCTAGGGCGCAGAAAGTGTCGGAGGGCAAAAATGCAGCGCAGGCGCTCAGTTACTTTGCACTCCTTACCTCTCAGCCTAGAGCGCACAAACCGTCAGAGGGCAAAAATACACCCGGAGACGCTTCGTCACCTGGTGCTCCTTACGTCTCAGGTTAGCGCGCACAGAGTGTCGGAGGGCAAAAATGCGACCGGTTGCGCTCCGTAAATTTACGCTTGTTACCTCTCAGGTTTTTGCGCGGACAGTGTCGGATCGCAAAATTGCGACCAGAAGAGCTTTGTAAATTTGCCCTCCTTACATCTTAGGTTAGCGCGCATAGAGTGTCGGAGCGCAAAAATGCGACCAGAATTGTTCCGCAAATTTGCACTCCTTACCTCTTAGGATAGCGCGCACAGAGTGTCGGAGCGAAAAAATGCGAATAGAATCGCTTCGCAAATTTACGCTTCTTACCTCCCAGGTTAGTGCGCACATTGTCGGAGCGCAAAAATGCGACCAGAAGCGATCTGTAAATTTGTGCTCCTTACCTCTCAAGTTAGCGCGGAAAGAAAGTCGGAGCGCAAAAATGCGCCTGGAGACTCTTCGTCATTTTGCGCCTCTCACCTCACAGGATAGCGTGCACATAGTGTCGGAGGGCAGAAATGCGCCTAAAAAATCTTCATCTCTTTGAGCTCCTTACCTCTCAGTGAAGCGGGAACACACTTTTGGAAGGCAAAAATACGCCCGGAGACGCTCCGGCACCTTTCGCTCCGTATCTCTTAGCCTAGCGGACACATAGTGTCGGAAGGCAGAATTGGGCCCGTAAGTGCTCCGTATCTTTGCACCCCCATACCTCTCAGCCTAGCGGGCACAGTGTGTCGAAGCGGAAAAATTCGCCCGGCGGCGCTCCGTCACTTAGTGCTCCTTACCTCGGCCTAGTGCGCACAGTGTGTCGGAGGGCACAACTACACTGGAGGCGCTCCGTTACTTTGCACTCCTTACCTCTCAGCCTAGAGCTCACAAGGGGTCCGAGGGCAAAAATGCACCGGAGGCGCTCCGTTACTTTGCACTCCTTACCTCTCAGCCTAGAACGCATAAAGTGTCGGAGGGCAAAAACATGCCCGTAGACGCTCCGTCACCTGGCACTACTTACGTCTCAGGTTAACGCGCACAGAGTATCGGAGGGCAAAAATGCGACCAGAAACGCTTCGTAAATATGCGCTCCTTACTTCTCAGGTTAGTGCGCAAACAATGCTGGAGCGCAAAAATGCGACCAGAAGCGCTACGTAAATTTGCACTTCTTACCTCTCAGGTTGGCGCGCACAGAGTGTTGGAGTGCAAAAATGCGAATAGAATCGCTCCACAAATTTGCGCTTCTTACCTCCAAGGTTAGTGCGCAAAGTGTCGGACCGCAGCAATGCGACCAGAAGCGCTCTGTAAATCTGCGCAAAAAAGTAGGAACACAAATATGCGCCTGGAGACTCTTCGTCACTTTGCGCTTCTCTCCTCACAGGATAGCGTGCACATAGTGTCGGAGGGCAGAAATGCGCCTAAAAAAGCTCCATCACGTTGCTCTCCTTACCTCTCAGTGAAGCGGGAACACACTTTCGGAAGGCAAAAATGAGCCCGTAGGTGCTCCGTAACTTTGCGCTCCATACTTCTCAGCCTAGCGGGCACAGTGTGTCGTAGCTGAGAATTTCGCCCGGAGGCGCTCCGTCACTTAGTGATCCTTACCTCTAAGCCTAATGCGCACTGTGTCGGAGGGCAAAACTGCACCGGAGGCACTCCTTACCTCTCAGCCTAGAGTGCACAAAGTGTCGTAGGATAAAAATGCACCGGAGGAGCTCCGTTACTTTGTACTCCTTACCTCTCAGCCTAGAGCGCACAAAGCGTCGGAGGGCAAAAATACGCCCGGAGACGATCCGTTACCTGGCGCTCCTTACTTCTCAGGTTAGCGCGCACAGAGTGTCGGAGGGGAAAAATGTGACCAGAAGCGCTCCGTATATTTACGTTTGGTACCTCTCAGGTTAGTGCGCACAGAGTGTCGGAGCGTAAAAATGCGACCAGAAGAGCTTTGTAAATGTGCGCTCTTTACCTCTTAGGTTAGCGCGCACAGAGTGTCGGAGCGGAAAAATTCGTCCGGAATCGCTCCGCAA
>JAUTXX010005430.1:8471-19272 GCA_032273605.1 Panulirus laevicauda
CAATCCATAAACGACTCCAGGTCTACCAGTATGGGTTACCATATGAAGACCCTTGTAAAGGTTGCCTTTTCCTGCTCTTATGCAAATTCAACAGCATGCATCTTGTATGACACGCAGCCATATCAACACACAAACTAAATGCACTAAGAACACTTAGTAAGTGGCACCAGATTTGGAGGAAAAATATCTCTACAGAAAATTCATCTGCACCAATTCAAGCTATGCCTCACCTCACTTGTCTTCAATCTTCTCAAAAGTAAAGCAAATATAAGAAAACAAAATAGTGTGTGCAGAACAATCATTGGCTGCCTAAACCTCAGAAGAAAAAAAGACTTTCCTAATATAATCCCATCTCACCTTGCTTGGCAAGTCTAAGCTAATAACACTAGTCTTCCACCCAAACCACTCTAAAAAACCACTCTAAAACTAAACACCAACCCTAGGCAGAAATAAAAAAAACTTGCTCTTGCTTCACACTTCAGTAATTTCTTCCCATTAGCTCACATCCATTCTACGGCTATCATGCATCATGCAATGAAAGCATATTTGGGAAATAGGAGCTCCCTTCCATAACTGAAAAAACTTCAATGAACAGGTACATTAATTTGCAAGAGAGAAAATAAACAGTAAGCACTAAAAATGCCTCTGTGCCAACTTGGTGGTCTGCGGAAAGAGTAGAAGGACAGGATGCGGATGACATGTCTAACTCCACAAGATTAGAGGTCTTGTTCCTGATTTGAGCTTGGTGTCACACTTTTCATATTTCTTATGGACGCACAAGGTTGATGGCTAATAACATGTGCAAAAATATAACAAAGCACACATTAAAAATGAACAGAAGGAAAAGGTGAGGCTGGAATGTCTGAGGTGATCCCTCCTTGATATCAAATTCTACTCATCTACCACATACATACAGAAATGGTGGTGACTAATATACAGATATGCAGTAATATAAAATTACACTCACTAAATGAATTACTACTACAAATGATACTTCAGTCAAAATATGTTTAAAAATGTTAAAGCTCTGTGTTTATTATCTATTCCACTGAAGTTCTCCTCAAGCCCAAAACTGCATCCATGAAAATCAGGCATGGCTGTAATACAATCCATACAACAGAGGCCATGCGAGGGGTGGTAGTTACCCTCCTCCTTACTCTTCTAAAATCACTCTCTGAGTCACCCACATCTTTTCTTTCACAATTTTCTCTCCCACTGACACATCTGGTGGTAAGTGTTTCTTCTTGTCAACTAGCTCTGTCAACAATATACATATTTCCCAAAACCTGCAAGGTCAACAAGCATGCATCTACAATGGTAATAACAGGTGTACTGGGGAGAGCAAAATTTGTTCTTCCATTCACTGGGTGACTGAAAATACCTCTAAATGCTACTACGTTACCATCAATCAGATAGCAAATGAAAAAGACATCAAAAAAGTTGCATCATATGACATTGGTGGCCATCCCCAAACAAAACATCACATGATGCTGATAGCCATTTAAGGGTTATGAAAATAAAAAAAGTAGGGTACATACAAAAACAGAAAAACAAATGTAAAACATTGTTCCAAACCTGGAAAGTTAACTTTGCCATACAGGTTCTGTATCTGTGGTGCAATTCCAAGCCGAAACAGGTAGAGGCTGAGAGCATGGAGGCAAAACACAACACGTGGCATGTTCTTGCGGTCATACACATCAGTCGTTTCTGGATAGAAAATCTGTAATACAAAGAGAGCTATAAGTCATTTCATCAACTAAAGTCTTACCACATCTATTTCTCAAGAGAATTGCACAAAATCTCCTAATCTTCTTCAATCTCCTCCGACAAGACCCTTCACTTCCTGCAACTTTCACAGTTACATTGCAGTATTCTACCACAATACAAACAACAAAAAAAGGTGCAGTGCTACATCATGCACCTAGAACACTTGCTTGGTTGATTAGAATGCCTCACTCATTACAATTCACTGGTACATCTTTACTCTGAATACTGTGTTCATTTATGGTCACCCTATTTTAGAAAAAACACAGAATGGAAAGAGTACTTTACTGAGTTTCAAAGACTGAGAAATAAATCCTCTGGGAGTTACTAGAAGGTCTAAACATTTTAAGTTTCAAAAAAGGTAAAAAATATCATTTCATACTAATATTCAAAATGATCAAAGACTCTTAACAAATTTGATATAAGCAGCTATTAGACTGATTTCACTTTCACATTATAATTACCCCAGGAGTTCCTACAGCTCCAAAACAACTGGTATCAGAGACAGAATGGACTCCTTTCAAGTGGAAAGATCTTTGATGAGACTGTACTCTTTGCCAAATGAAAGTGATAGATTCTCACCAAATGGTTTCTTTTTAAGCAATGCATACCAAAGTAAAAGCAAACACCTTACTCTGAATGAGACAAGACAGATTTTTCTTCTCAATTTCTTTCTATTCATACCTTCAGTGTTCTCATCAGAGCATCAAGAGAAGGGCCACCTTGTTCCCTTAATGTCAAAGCTTAAGGTACTACAAGTTTTCCCAAGATACCACAGACTCTACTCTTCTGAGTTGTTGGTCTGATTACAGGATGAAATGATATGTTCTTCCATGGAGTACTACTATCACAGCTCTGATATTTTCTGTCCTACATACTTACTTCGGCTGAGTTTGAAGAAACCTAATTCATAAACTCTCTACCTAATCTCAACAATTGATCCACTTTCCCCACACTACATTCTTGGTTCTCTCTGCCTCTCAAAAAAATATCTCAGTTTCTGTTCTGAACAGCTGGCTGCTACCATCTAGATTAGGCAATATTCAGAAAGGTTAGACCATTGTGATGTCTAACCTCTTAGACCTCTCAAGTTTTTCCTTATAACTAAAACCTGTGACTTTTTAATTGGTTGGTTTTCTGCCTCATTTTTTTCTTTTTCTCTAATCAAAGCCTACCCCAACAGAGAGCTATTGTCTGTGATTGTAATTTGTGATTTTTTTGAGGGAGAGGTATTTGTTGCCATGTGCATAACTACTTTTAAGCTACTTCATCAAAATTTCCAATTGCTTTCGGGAGTCTCCTATGTAGTCAGAGACCAATGATAATCCTGAGTTTTCCCCAATCGGTAGAACAAAACTGGCATTAATCTTTCACTGCATTTGGTAGCAGTCCTATCCCATCATACAATATCAATCTGGGAAAAAAGGCCCTAATAACACTGCATCCTGATCAAATGTTGATATTTTCCTTTTTTGTTTTCTTACCTTCCTTGCTGCATGTGCTATCCATTATATCCATGAATGTCATCTCAAATTTTTTACATCAAATTCACTCCAATGTATCCTTCAAGAAATAACCACCACAGACTCAAAAACTCACTCACTTCATGTTTTTCTTAAACTCTTCCCTTCTTAAAAATATTATTTCTTTCTACACATCTTTTCATATTCTATCATCATCTTTTCATATTCTATCATACAAAAATATGACAATGACAACTGAACACTTACACAAGGCAATTTTATTTTCTGTAAAGCTTTAAGGAAGTGGTTGACATTGTCTGTATGTCTAAATGTCAATCCACTAGTCCGATATCTGATCAGGTCTGCATCATAAATGCGTCGTAGTGGAACAGTGTCAGGGGCAAAGAAATTAGCTAACTTGGCAAGATAAACACCATTACGCAATTCTTCTTCCAAGTCTCCAGCTTCTGGTAATTCCTCCCTGACACATGCCTCCATCCATCTGTTGAAGAAGAAGTCATTACTGATGTACTACACTAAAATACTGAATATGGATAACTATCTGGTCAAACAATATATTAGATACTAAACCCAAAGAAATTAAATACTAATCCTCTAAGAGAGAGTTCTGGTGTTACTCAGGACCTTTCTAAATGCTCCTTGAGTTCAAAGCAGCTACTTTCAGTTGCACTCCTTTGGGGTGAGTTCTCTCATGAGACTGCATTCCCAAACTCGCCAAAGGTGACCCAATACTTGTGGTGTAACAATAATCTTCTAAAACATAAAAATAAATTAAGAACACTGCTAAGAGGTGCAATCCTCACCTAGTGCCTTCCCACTTCATTTGAAAACATTCACTTCATAATCAATGAAACAATATGGTATAATTTATTTTTCCTAAACTTTTTCTACATATTTTAAGAAAAACTATAAAAGAAAACAGTTAAGGAAGATGGTGTGTCACAAAACTCCCCAAAATGTCATAGTATAGCATAACACAATGAGTGCCATCCATATTGCCTAAGTTATGTTCATATGGGTTGGTTGAAAAATATTTGATACAAGATTACAGAAAAAAATAAGAAAAGACTCACCTACCGGCAAATTCCATACTTCTACAAGAAGTATGGATCAGGAAGATGGCAGCTTCAGATGATTAGAAACATTCTTTTTTGGAGCGTGAAAGATGAAAAAGGATAGAGAAATATCAAAATACTAAGAAGATAATGCACAAGTGACAATAAGATGATAAAAGTGGCAGTTAAAGTATGGAAACCTCTATGAGAAGGGAGGCATACACTGTAAGAAAAAGGAAAGAATGGGGGAACAGTGGAAATTGGTTGAGGTTGCCATCTTAGCCAGAAATTCTGCAATCCTCCTAAGCTTTTATTCAAACAGGTAAGTTGTTAAACAAATAAATTTATGGAATATGGTTTGTCATAGCAAAGTGGATAAGATCTAAGAATGCTTTCTGTAATGATTTAAAAGTCCTTCCAATACTTTTCAGAAGAGAATCACAGAATAAAGGAGGGTGCTGAAGTACATTTATTGTTTAAAGAATATTGTATGACAGAACCCTATACACTGTGCAGTGCTTAAGTTCATACAAGTATGGTTCTAGCAAGACAAGTTTCAAAAACTATTACTAATGATTATCATAGACCTGATCATCTTGTGCCTTGAACAATCCAACTCTATCAAAATACATTACTTCAAACTCTAAAAATAACTGGTCTTACTTTCTAGCCTCTTCTAAGTGACAGAGATACTGGTAGGAAATGTTTTTGCGGCGCTGCTCATCTATCTCTTGAGCACTAAGGCAACCCTCGTCTGATCCTGTAAGAAGCACATTCACATTATTTCAGTCAAGACTGATTGATTATTCAAAATTATGAACATCTATAGTACTAATCTAAATCACTTCCAATAAATGTAATGGATAACTATTTACCCTGTAAATTATCTAAATATGGAAAGGACAAATTAGGTGGAGGAGGAGCAGAAAATAACAATTAATTCTTCATCATTATAATCAACTAATCACTTTTACTTCCTCTAAGTTCTTAATAATAGTAATAACAATTATTCATCTTCGTTAACATTAACGAATCACCTCCACTTCCTGTAAGTTCGGCAAAATGAAGTCCTTTTTACCAATTCCATACCCTCAGTGGTCTCTAAAAATCATACAATGCCAAGGTAACAATAATTTAGGGTTTCAATCAATTCACTGCTTTGGGTGGACAGATCAAGAGCCACTGGGTATGAATACCAATTCAGACAAGTACACACACATTCTTAGCACTGGTGATGTCATGAAATTCTATTCGAGATGAGGCAGACTACAAAGAATGTCAACCCTTCCTTCAAGACATCACAAATAAATATAACAGCTAAACCTCGAGTAATTCCTATCAATGCGTGTCTTAAACCGTACACAACTTTACCAATGTCATTCCTCCATTAACTCTCTATCAGGGTATTTCAGACCTCAGGTACACAGAGCCATGCTATTCTATCATGGACCAGAAAACAAGTGGTAGGAACCTCACACACAACAAACTCTTTAGTAAAACCTGGTAAAGTGATTTACATGTTCATTCATCATATCAAACACGGTACATCAACTTGTTATATCATATTTCACTCAAAAATGAGTCCCCTACTCCAATTCAATGATCTTGTCAGTTCATAGGCAGGTTGCGGCATTCACCAGGGCATTTCCCGTTAGTTCATCAGCTGACTGTGGTGGAATCCAAGGAGATTAACTTCTCATATCTTAAGTCTTCGTTCCATTACTTACCAATGCCTCATTAAACTACAAACTTCAGAGAGATACCGTCAGGCACTAACCTTTATTTACGTGGGCCATCGTTGCTGGGACACTTCAATAAGCCTTTAAAATTTAACGTATCACTCAAAACAGACTAGTACTGTCAATTTCCCGAACCGCCATTTCTTCATATGTGGGAGCGGAGGTCTCTGATTGGTGGACTAATCCTAGCTGTGATTGGTCGGGCACTCCAGATTCTAACTTATGATTGGTTCTCCAGTTAGCTAAAGTCGGACACATTATTCAATTGTTTTGAGTGTGTGGAATATTATATTAACATTATATTGTCTTCTATCTGCTACTTTTTGTCAATTAAAATCATTCATAGTAAAGGAATTGATATAAAGTTAATCCTAACCATTTCATATCTCAAGCCACACCCGTTTTCGAGTTTATCTGATTATCTTTTTCCAGGCTTTAAGCAATTTTACCTTTTATTCTGCAGAACTTTCACCAATTCACACGGTATAGTGTTATAAATGATAATCCAACAAAGTACAGGAGGAAACAGACACATGCATAAAATATTTCAACTTTATTTCTGCGAACGAAGCAAGTCTGTATACATTTCCACACTTAGCCGCTAATCTCTTTAAAGATAACATGAATTCTCTCACGTGTTTTGTACAAGCTTGCTACGTTTAAACAAGTTCAGCTTGGAGTATCTAATGCATGAGACAATTTTGAATATTTTCAGGTATGTGGATAAACATTAAGAATTCCTAAAATGCATAAACTTTGATCCCATGTGAAGGCTAAAGGGTTGACACTACTTCTCCCAACTTTGCGAAAAGTATGCTAATATCAAGAAAAAATCTATGGCTTGTAAATATTATTCGTCGGTAAAACTTGGAACACAGGAGGCGATTACTAGTATATTTATAAGAGTCCTACCACTATTTTATGTCATGTTTTCTTACGTTTTCTTTGGAAGTTAAAACAACTATATTAGAGAACGTGCATTCCCAAAGTAGCCAAAACTATTCCGTAACTTTCAGCACTAGGAACTACTACTAAGAAGCTCTCGCAATGCACATGATGTCGGTCTCGATGTCTACCACACGGGGACCACAGGTCAAGAGGTGTGGTGATATGTTTCTTTGTATGGAAGGAGCGTAAGACGATTAAATTATATCCCACTAGACATATACTTATGTGAAACCACACTCCCAGGCATATACGTGTTATTTTTTCTCGTTTGCGTTGTGGCCACCACTTACCTCTAATGCACTACAAGCATGAATTCATCATATCACGGGACCCATCATACCCAAAGTATAACTTCCATTTTGAAGAAACTTGTTCTTTAAGACTGGGTTGTGTGGGCGTTAGTTTAGTGCTTGTCAAATCACTAATATGAATGTGTTCTGTCGATGGTTTACACAAGTTGGCTGAGCATAAAGGTGTAATTTCCATTTCTTTTTATTTAGAGTTTAGTGGAATATTTAGGTAGGAATGGTCTAGTACTATTGCAAAGAACTGGGTGTCGATTATATTCAAGCCAGATTGTGATGGGAGTGTTTTTCTTTCGTTATGCTAAATGACTGTGACTAAGAAGCCACTAAGACCTCCCCCCCCCATACCTCTGGCCTGCCAGACATGTGAGGTCAACCTTGAAGGAACTGATGAAGACTCAACAAGAGACCTACACACACACACACACACACACACACACACACACACACACACACACACACACACACATACGTGTGTGAAAGTCAGCTTTGACACATCACGTCAAACACGACACAGTCAGACTCCGTTAACAACAGGTTCATAACGGATTGGGAAACCCGACTGAGGACGTAGAGCCACGATGAAACAATAAACTATATTATTCACCGCACCCATTCCACAACAACAGTAGAGTTACTGACTAAATGATAATAAAAGGAGCTACTATTCAAACAGCACTGGCCACACACATACGTGTGTCTGGGTTCACAATGACCTTGGCAACCCTTACGAATGTATACTGTATAAATCTACACAGCATTTCCTATTACACTGTCCCACATACTACACTAAACAGATCCTGTGTATAACCGTGGACTGACTAAACTGAACAGATGATATGTAGTTTTCATCACTGTGTATGAAAAAACGGATTTAATCACGTAAATCACACGACACTCATCTTTATAGAAAAAAATATAGCAAAAGATCCAAGGACAAATAAGCCATATATCAAACAACAATGATTGAAAAACAGAGAGGCTCCACGGGACTCGAATCACTACAATGTAAACATATCTCTGATTACCCAACCGTCATGACCACTACATCCGCCATAACCGAAGTCAACCACGAATATAGAACACATACAGTAAACGCAAGTATATAAACTGCAAGTACACCACACAAGAAAAAAATATGACGTTGAAAGATAGGCAAGACTTATATTAATGCAGTGCCGCGCCTGCAGTAAAGTTATATATTTACGAGACGCCACAGCCTGGCAACGGTTCAAACCAGTTGAAATGATTCATCAAACCCAGTAACAAGATACGGGGAGCGCGCTAGGAATTTCTGATCTCTCCTTGTTATTGTTGACTGTCGAACCTCTCCTTGTATATGGTCATCTGTTCTTTTCTTATACTTTTTTTCTACTTCAATAGGTAACAAAACTTGTTAACAGCCTGATGATCCGACCTCACAATCCTCCACTGTTTTCAACCATCTACGACTCGTCTCGTCTCGTCATAACTATTTTCTTAAGCTGAGATTTAGTCAGAATTTCCCAGTTGGGTTAAACGTTTCTCAAAACTAACTCACTTTATATTTTTCCATCTGAAACTCATGACTACTTTCCTATATCCTTCATTGGCTTTGTCGTTCCACTAGTGAATACAGTAAACATACAAGGTATCAACCGTAATTCTTAATCTCTCTTGAAAATCTCTCATTATACAAAAAGTTACGTCAATATGTGAGGATAGTTGGAGTGTTGTTTACATGCCGAAGATTCTGTCCTTGTTTGTAATTACTAAAAATGTACAAATATATTCAACAGTATGAAGTCATGATTTTACATTTGGGGTGGCCATAGCTCTTTGCACTTACTCGACAGAGTCAAGTCTGAAGCAAGCATGCTTATATAAGGTCACAATCAAACTTGAATTTGTTACCCATATACAGAAATTCACTTTCTATAACGTTGAATGGTATCATTTTCTTTCTAAGTAATTTTAGGGGATCCTCATGTCTTTGTCCGAAATGAGTAAAATATGCTTTTGCTCATATGATAAACTATAGAGTTTCTTCTAAAAAGAATGAACATACATAACTTCTATATATTTTTTCTGTGCACGACTTTATCTAACTGATTCGTTCTTAAGAAGAGTTTATCGCCAAAGCTGTAATAACATTTAGTAAAACGTATTTTTTTTTTAAGCGTACATAACTTGTACGTAACCATCTTCGGCTTAATGATTAAGTAACTCTTTTCTGGCTCATTGAACACTAAGCCGTCGACAGTCATTAAGATCAATAACAACATCCTCCCGCGTGCATTTGATGTGTGAAAATATTGATGGGACCCCTACTGTCTATTTTTGTATTTCCCTTGACGAGGCTTGACCAATATGCTTGTACCACGTGTGTCCTGAGATCCTTGTGTCTGAACACGTGCTTAGGCCAGGTACAAACCCACACTCCTGCACGTGGTTACATGGCAAGTGGAAAGTCTCCTTCGACGAGGATCTATCATCGTCAGTGGACGGAAAGCGATACAATCTCGTCCAGGAATTTCTCACACCCCTGCTACTGATTGCAACGCAGCCTTGAGGTTGCAGGAAACCCATAAAAGGGTGTCTGTGGTTGTATCATTAAAACTATCTATTATTTCTCTATCTATCCATCTATATACTGTCATGCCTACGGCCACCAGGGGAGATCAAACCCCGGGGTGTGGTGGGTTGGCAATGACCTCGTAGTACCTAGCCCACGGGCACTGTGGGCACCAGACTCCTGCTGCGACCCAAGCTGACTCTCCCCGCCAACGTGAGGTATCCCGGTCGTCGTGCGGAGCGAGTGAGTGAGTAGCCTAGCTCGCTCACCCAGGTCGGACCGACCTCGCCTTTGGCGCGTCACACACGCAGATCTCCGTCACTCTACACGTTGTGATTACGAGTCAAAACCTATTCCTTCTGTGCCTCAAACCCACTCTAGATCCTGCTGTGCCACACCATGCGACCACACTTAGTACCTCTCTTGTTATCACGACTTAACCTTTGCGGGAAGTTATAGCAGTACACGCAAACACCTTAAAACACATACAGCACCTAGAAGCCCGGGACGGACCTGCGCGGGACGAGATCCATCCGCGCCGCTCCCGTGCGCAGATGACCACGGCAAGAAACTACTGGCCACATAACACCGCGCATCTTACCGTGGTGATGTCATCCGTGGTCATCTCGGCACCTTGCCCCAAGTGGCATCCCCAGTGTCATCAGCGGCGCCTGGTAAAGGCCACCAGAGGCATCTCTCCCCCCGCTTCCAAAGTTCAAAGTGCTCACATACCACCTCCTCCTCCGCCGCCGACGTTGACTCACAAAAAACGGAATAATCACGAAGTTCATTGGTCAGGGTCAGTGTCAGCGATAGGCGTCTGACGGGGGACTTCTAGGGGTCAATGTCAGCAGTGGGCGTCTGACGGGGACTTCTTGGGGTCAGTGTAAACGGTAGGCGTCTTATGGGGACCCGTGGGGTGCATGGGGTAGGTGCTAGCGTAATAGCCTGG
>JAUTXX010005431.1:0-10087 GCA_032273605.1 Panulirus laevicauda
AGTTGCATCATAATACATATCTATATTAAACACCATACCCTACCATAATTATACTAAACACAAAACCGCACCATACCATATCCCACCATACCTATACTATACACCATGCCATGTCGCACCGTACCTATACCAATCCCCATACCTTACTGGAACTATACCATACACAAGTTATATGAAATAAGGTGGGAGGATAACGTAGAGAGAGAGGTGTCAGGTCAGACAGCGACGTGGTACGTGATAGCTCTGCACCAGGGGTGATCAGCCTACCTTAATGAGAGGTGTCGGGTGAGTGTGTCCAGCCTGACAACAACGTTAGTTACTGTGCCTCACCCAGCAGCCACCTTACCCTTCCTCACCCTCACACAGTCACAACGAAGTTAGTTACTGTTACTAACCCAGCAGCCACCTCACCCTTCCACACCCTCACACAGTCACAACGAGGTTACTGTTACTCACCCAGCAACCCCCTTACCCTTCCACACCCTCACCCAGTAATACTATATAACAAAAAAACGCCTCTGATCCTGAGGATAAATATTTAGTAAATTTGCGAAACACCGAACCAAGCCGTATGGTAGACACTCTTTTATGGAACATTGTTATCAAAATGCAAATTGCCTAATATAAAAGAGATACAGATTTGAAAACGTGTAAAGCTTACGGGAAAATTCAGGCTGGTGTTGTGGGGTATTATAGAATTAATCTCTCAAATAAATCTCGGAGATCATTTTTGCTCTGACATTGTTTCTCCAGAGGATATGGTGTCTTCAGTGATTGAGTCCATCAGCTTGACGGTAGTACAAATCAGCCAATTAATTTCGCCAGGGTTGAAGATGCGGCTAATACTGCTAATCCCTTCTATTGGTTATAAAAAAGAGGATTGAGTTGGTCTTAGAGTTAGTCGCTAATACTAAAGTAATAGGGTTTACTGATGTTACCAAATCAACAGGATCAAGTGGTAGTGCTGGAATAAGAAGAGTCTGCTGGTGTCACTGCAGTAAGAGAGACACCCAATATCAACCAAAGATAATAGAGAGAGTCACCTGATGAATCAACGTAAACCAATCAGTTAGAGTGTGGAAAAAAGATGTAGAATGGCCATTTCAGCCGGTGTTACAAAAATGCCATATTCAGCTGGTACCATACTTGTGAGGTGACGGAAACTTGGTGTAAGTCAGTGACGTGGTATGGTCTTGACTAAGTCACCAAGTCAAGTGACATTCGACAATCGACAATCCGAAAGTGTTATCAGAATAACAGGTCCGTTTTAAACAAAATTGGTTGAGTGAGTTTGTCTTACCAAAGGGGGAAAAAAAAGGCAATTGGTATAGGTAAAGTAACAGTTTCAACTGGCATTACCTGCTCGAAATATCAGAATAACATGTCACAGATTGTTACAATAGTTCCATTATACCTTTCTGCTGGAGAAGCCAGGAGGGACATTTGCAGACAGCTCGCGAGAGCAGTGGCAGAATGATACCTGTAAAACAGAGAGGAGAAAACAACATTTAGGGGAGATGGATAGGACGCTAACAGGAGATTCAGAAGTTAATAAGATGAAAGGCTTTAGAAGAAGGAGAATTAGAGCCATATGCGAGTTGAACTTCCTACTGGGGTGAATCAGAACCTTTCAGGTAAGAAATGTCTCATCATATGGTGAATAACTGCTTTTGGGAAGCAGATTTTACGATGTTCATTATGTCTGGAGCTCAATAAATGAATGGAGGATACGGTTATGCCTTCAAGGTTTTTGCTGTTGCAGGAATAGAGTCTGGTGTTTTGAAAGTCACCAGAAGAAAACGAGCGAGATTTAGAAATAAATAAGGTTAGAAAGTGCATTATTGCACTACCAAATTTAACCAGGCAACTGCTTCCTCCTCCGACAGTGCTAAACAGATCCGAATGAATTGAGACAATTTGTCTCGTGTTCGAAGAATAAGGAGAAATGAAAAGTGAGCTGATGTATGAAGACTGCAAGTGTCAGCGTAGGAGTGAGGAAGGACGAAGGTGGAGGAATGATGTTGATTTAACAGGATAAGATGGAGAGGATGGGTCGTAGGACAGAAGCCTGGAGGACATTACTGATGACCTTGGTGAGAGGGAGGTGTTGCGTCATCATGACCAACCACAGTGAAGCGACGGGGAAGAAAACTAAGAATTAGAGAACGGAAGAATGATTCCACCACTGATCTCAAGAAGAAGGTGAAGCGTTTGCTGAAAAATAATGACACACTTTTCCCCCATCTTGGACAGAAAGTAACAAGGTGAATTGGTATTCAGGGAGAATACCACTCAGAGTCTTATTATACAGTATACAACCTATCATACAACAGCTGTTGGGTGTAAATCAGAAGAAAATTCTGATTCTCTCAGATGACACGATTGGTTAGAACAATGGTGACCTGTCCTAAGGAAAAAGATTTTTTCCAACAGCGTTTCGTTCCCTCCGCTGGGATATAGCTGTGTGGAGGAGAGGAAGACTGCCACGTACAGGAAGGGTCTCAGGAGCAGCTCTTTTCAGGAGAGATATAATTAGACGATGAAGAAGCCGAGCGAGACCCCAGACCACAGAGGCCAGGGGCTTGAGGTGGATAATGACCAAGGACAGGAAGGGCGCAGCCAACAGCCACATGACCGAGGGTGGCCAGGGCCAAGACGGCCAGGGTTAGGGTGGCCAGGGCCAGGGTGATCAAGGCCAGGGATGAAGCAACCAAAAGCCACACGACCGAGGGTGGCTAGGGCCAAGGTGGCCAGGATTAGAGTACCCAGGGCCAGGGTGATCAAGGCCAGGGATGAGGCACCCAAAAGCCAAATGGGGGAGGGTGGCCAGAGGCAGGGGTGTGGATGAACCTCCATCAGGTGCTGAGTCGAGAGAGGATGCTCGTGCGTTAACCCATCAGAACACATTTTCTTTACCCACAACCTAAAGTGACCGGGACTCTCACTTGCCTGGCTATACTGACTGGCCAAGTAGCTCCACTTAGGGAGTGAGATGAGGTCATGACCACCTTGTCACTGCCCGTCTCCTCAGTGGTAGGACGAATATGATCATGCCTTGGTAGTACTCATTCCGTCAACACTGGTACGTGCTTCAAGATACGTAATAACTCTGTTTCCTTTTCCTTCACAGCATAAGGGAAACTTTGATGTTGTATGAGTTGTTATTGGATAGTTAGGTACGAGAGGTTAAATTTACGAGCTTTAGGAAGGAGCAAATGACCTTAGTGTGACGAGGGTAAGTTACAAGTGGCATCACTCTGAGGGAAAAAAAAGAGACTAGTGGTCCCAGTCAGACGAGGGTAAGTGGCAAGTGCCTTCAGTCAGACGAAGGTAAGTTGCCAGTGGTCCACGTCTGAAGGAGGTAAGTAGCAGGGGAAGCCTGCCTCTGCTGTTAGTTAAATATTCACCAAAAGTATAATTCCACCTTTACTTTTATGTTTATAATCAGTGAGGTGAAAGATTGAATATCTGAGCGACTTTTTATAATTCAGGGGGTGGGAAAAAAAAGGCGTTAAATATTTTGGTAAGAGAAAAATGTTAACGCAGCGAGAGGATTGGTCTTTTAATTAGAAAATTTTATGAGTAAACACTTCACGAAGGGCAAACGTTCCTGAGGTATAAACTGGTAGAGGAGGTAATGAAGAGGGCTCCAGGATCTTACGAGGGGTCCTGCACTGTGGTGGGTGTGTCCTGCCTGACCCAGCACTGTGGTGGGTGTGTCCTGCCTGACCCAGCACTGTGGTGGGTGTGTCCTGCCTGGCCCAGCACTGTGGTGGGTGTGTCCTGCCTGACTGTGGTGGGGGTGTGTCAGGTGGCTAATAAACTGGACGTGTGTCGACAGAGGATACATCCACCTCCGCCAGCGTAACCCGTCAGCTAGCAAGGTGGTCGTCGATCAATGGTCGTGTGTTGATAGGGACATGATCCGCCACTCCCAGGTCGACTCCCAGGTCGACACACACACACACACACACACACACACACACACACACACACATATATATACCATGCATGCACAAGGCGTAGCGATATCTCACCCAGTACCGTACCGTAATGAGCTAGGAAAGAACTCGCCAGCAGCAGCACTTACCGGTAATTGCTGGAGGAATTTTGCCTCGGGAAAACACGTTCACTGGCCTGTTCCTGCATTTATGTTTTAAGGTAAATTAGCCGGCCTCAGTGAGGGCTGGTACACCCGTGCCGACCGAGGGCTGGCTAGGACTCATAATGTAGCGAGTGTTAACTCGTTTTACATTGATGTGTCGGTGGTTGATGTCGGTTTGGCCTCGAGCCATTTTTGGCCTGGTTAGTTATCTGTGTTTACATTTGGAAGACGTTCTTTTGATGTGTCAGTATTTACGAAATTCATTGCTGATATTCCATTTCAGATATGAAGGTGGATAGATTATCTCCTACTCTTTTTTTATGGGAGATCAGAGAAAGGAGAGGGTAATGTATGAAGCTCAATATTGCCTGAATAAAAGGTGCAGAAAAGGTCGAGATTGTACAGGCCAAGGATGAGGAACGGCCAAGAGAAAATAACCAGTAGCCAAACTGATCAGCCAAGGTGTTCTGGAAAGCCTTCGAATAAAGAGAGTGTTAGCTAAAAAAACGAGAGGTTTAATGGAGAGAATAAACAAGCCACGGGGATACTGTGTGAGTATATATAAAAAAAAAGAGAATTGCTTTATCCACGGAATAGGTAAGAGGATATTGTAAGCCATTAAACAACCCTCGTATTTTCAAAGGTTCTTTTGTACTTCTGGTGAAAAAGAAACCTCACATCATGGGTCACAATGGGTAGAAAGAGATGCCAAGCTGAAATTTGTGGAGCTTATCTAACCTCCTGCACCAGTACTTTCTTCTCTGGAAGTGGACATAATTTCAGTACGACTAACCTAACCTGTCAGGACCTTGTCGTAACCTGCTTCAAGCGTTTCGTCTTGCTGAAGACTAGTTTTACGAATCCGTGCAGGAGCGTGATATGAACAATGCTTATTAGTGTATGTCTTATACAAGACAGACGTATATAGAGAATTTGGCATGGTACATGAATTTATTCCATTTCGATTTATCTGGTGAAGGAAAGTGTCCATCGTGCCATGGAAAGGGCAAGAGGTAGTTAGTCGGTCTATTTAACTCAAGACGGTGGTAAGAGGTCAAGTGGTAGTTAAATCATTAGTAGCAAGATAGGTTTTACGTCAATGTATTGCTGATATCGGCTGAAGTCCAGTTGCTAATGTGCAGGAATGATGACAGTCGTCCTCTGTTTGGTATATCAGTCAAGTGTTTATTGTAAATCGTTGTGGTCACAAGCAACACTTATCATTAAAGACGTGGAAGATTTCATCATAGACATGACGCTCAAGAATCCTGTTCCTTTAGGTATTGATCGTCTTAACTCAGTCATCAACTAATGCATTAGAGAAAATAATATGTGGTAGAATTAGCAGTGAAAATGGTCTGTCACAGGCAGCTAGAGGATTCAGATGCGTGATACCCGCCCTCTGATGATATATCTATCTATACAGCTCCATCCATCCTCACTTCATTTACCGCGAGTCAATAAAGAGGCTTATAATCTCCGCTATTTTACCTTTACGGTCGCTGGGATACGTCTAATATCACCCCAGGCGAGTGCTGGTAGGCCAGGATCCAGGGGGCATATTGAAGCCAAATGAGAATTTCGTTTCCATATATATGACTCATTACTGGTTGATCACTCATACATGAGTTTGCTTTTAATTCGGGGCTTTTGTAGGGGACCAGTTCAATGATTTTGACTGTGGAGCGGCGAGTGGATGGTTGGTGGTGGGTTGGATGGTGGTGAGTGAAGAACTACACCTCAGCACCATGGTTGCCACAACGTCATAAGAAGAGGATCAACCAAACTCATACCAAGCACAGTTCTCTTCATTGACAGATGCTGAACATGTTGCTGTATCCTGATAGGATAAGAGGCGACCTATTTATTATCCTTGTTGCGAACACGGTGCCTTCCTTCGCGTCAGTGATGCAACACAGATCATTCTGATGCCTACTTGATGGGGAGATCTGGAGTGTGGGAGCCTGGAGTTCTCATTGGCCATGGTGATGGGATGCGGATCTCCTGGTGAGATAAGAGCATCGCTATGGATGGGGATAGATGGTTAAGAGTGGCTGGAAAGTGTGCGTAGACGAAGTCCCGGGCAGAAGATTCAGACCCGAAGTGCTGAAGAATGAACCTAAGGTTGCTTTGGCTGGACTTGGCTAGGCTGGTCTGGCGTGGACAGAGCTGACCTGGGCTTCGTTTGGCTGGTCTGAATTGGCGCCTTTTCCAGGGGCCCCTGCAAGTCCAAGGCAAGTCCATATCTAGGAGCAGGGGTAATTCGAATAGTTATCTCCTATTGGCCAGGCCCATAGCCTAGCGGTAGCATTTCCGCCTGTGGCACAGGGGTCCCGGGTTCGACCCTGGCTGTTGGAGGTTTGTAGATGCGAGCGTATACTGGTAAGATTATTCCGTGATCCGCACCAACACCAACAGAGGAAAGAGATAAAGGAAAGGAGGTTTGGAGTAGTCAGGGTGAAGAGTTCAGGTCAGGCGGTGAGGGAGGGTGAGATAATTGTTGTAATGGTTGACGTGAATGCAAAGGTTGGGGAGGATAACAGAGTTAGCAGTATCACGGGCAGCTGGGGTCCTGAGGAAAAGATTCAATGGAGAAAATGGCCTGGACTCAGGCGCTAAATGTAATATACATGTAAGGCAAACCTTGTTTCCATGTAAACTAACCCTTACAACTGGTATGACGCTCTGCTAGCTATGAAGGGCATGTGGATCACACCACACCAGGAATAGGATGAAGAAGGTGGTGATCGACACCAAATTGGACAAAGGCTTCAGTAGAATATGGGTAATGTAATTGAAACTCAACAGGGAAAGGGAAAGGTATACAAGAGGAAAAAAACATACTGGAGGGATTTTAGAAGCCAATCAACAAGTTGATGTAATGGAAATTGATAAGATTTGAAAAATTTCCAGAAGATTAAGAAGGAATAACGAGGGCAGGGAGAAGGATATTGAAAACGAGAATGATAAAAGCAATAAAATCAGACCCTGTTTGTAGAAGGTGGGATAGACAATATGAAGAGGTACAGAGAGTTAGGGAGGTAAAGCTATCCTTATGATTGGCATAGAATAAGGGGAACCATATAGTAAAGCTAAATGTCTTAGGTGGAATGAAAAATATTGATCATAAGAGTTATCAGTGCATGTTAATGTACTGAGAGATGTTGAGGAAAGTGACGGATGGTAAAGTTACATACACCGAAGGTCTGGAGTAAGGGTAACGGGCCGAGTTAATGGCAAACTTCAGATGACAAAGACTGGAATCTGCAATGAACGTTGAGGACGTGACAAAGTGCATTAAGCAAATGCCTTTGGGTTGAGGTTAATGTGACTTGTATAGACCGTATCCCTGTAGCAATTTGTCTAATGTCTTTACAAGCGGTGGGGGATTTCTTGTCGTTGAAGACTGTGAGGAGAGGCGTAAGACTGGAAATGGCATAAATCTAGTGTGTGTGTGTGTGTGTGTGTGTGTGTGTGTGTGTGTTAGGAGGGATGGTGTTGCTGTTTTTAGATGTTATTAAGTTGGCAGAGTTGGCAGAAAATGAACTGCAGTGCATTGTGAGGGAGTCTAGAGGACTTTGTACGAGAGCAAAAACCTGTGTAGGAAATGGATCTAAATGATATCAAGACCAAAGTGGTGAGGCTTGAGGAAAGGAAATGAGAATTTGAACGTTTCGGTGAGTGCCGATAAAAGAGAAATGCACAAGATGTCAAAGGGTTGAGGACTTTCCCTACTAAGGATGAGGGGATTAGATACCATCTGAGAGGATAGTGAGAGGCAAGGAGGTTGCTGGCATCCTGTGGAAGCTTAAGAAGGCTGGAGACGTGAGGCTGCAGATGTGGCGGGACTTGTTTAAAAAGAATTGATTCCCCAGGATGCAGGCGTGTGACACATGAGCTCCAGCAGATGGAAGAGCCGGGAAATTCAGACGAGAGAGAGAGAGAGAGAGAGAGAGAGAGAGAGAGAGAGAGAGAGAGAGAGAGAGAGAAGAAGAGACTGGAAAGCAAGAAAGGAGAAGGTATCATAATAAGGATCAGAACAGAGAAGTGAGTGTTTTGTGAGAGTGAGGCATGAAAAACGGGGATGATCGGATGACATATACAAAACATGAATGTAGAGAAGATAGGTATGAGAGCGTATGAAGACAGGGAGATGGAACAGACCAGGAGAGAGAGAGAGGGTGGGATGGAGTGAGGAGGAATGCGATTGAGAGGAATGTAAACATGACAGTGTGTATGCAAGTGTGCCAAGATTGTGGGGTTACCTGAAGGAGACTGTATGCTCCAACCAGCTACACAATAATGTCATATTGGATATGGAGAGACAGTGTATTTGTTTGCGTCTGGGCGTGTACGTAGAATAGTAAATATCTTTTTCACAATTCAAATTTTCGCCCTGCGGCTAAAGTAGTCCAGCTGTGCATCACCACAAGACGTGGTAGACAATCTGTTAATACTTATAAAAATCTCGAAAGATTTTTCAAAACGTGTCGAAGCTACATCCATATGTATTTATATTATATCCGTATGTAGATATAAAGCTTATGTTTCACCATATTTCTCCTTATAATCCACAAGAACTAATTGCCAATAGACTGACAATGAATTTACGGTTCTTTCTTAGCTTCGTGAGCTCTTATTGTGACGTTACTGCGAAAGCTTTGGCTAGATCATCCCTCTTCCGATTCACACCAAAGTGAGATTTTTATCATAATTAGCAGATATCTCAGTCCACAGTTGTTGAAGCGTAGCCGACATATGTAATACATATACCTTATGATAGTCTGTGTCTATGTAGAAGAAAGAACTGGTCTGGATATTGATTTCAGATCAACAAGGACGGCATCTGTGGTTGTCTATGGTACTGGTAGAGTTCTGTCAAACCCAGCTTACCGCACCCCTTCTTCCTCTCCAGTCTCATTCTCCGGGATCTTCATCATCATCACTTATTCCCATCCACCGTCTCCTTTCTCTCCCTTATTTTCTTGCATTTTTTTTCAGAATTTCCTTCCCTTACTTCTCATCACACTAATGGATCCTTCCCTCTTCCCACCACCCTTCTCATGTTTCATCTCTTATTCCTCTTTCTCCCTTTTCTATTTTCCGTCTGGGATGTGTCATCCTCACCCTCACATCTCTCACTGTAATTACTGCCATCCTCGATTAGTCCAATTAACTCTGCGTTATGAAGGTTATCCTCCGCTGTGTACAGTGTCTTTCCTTCAACAACCCGTCTCAATGACCCTGGGAGGGAAGGAGTCTGGAGCCACAGTTTGTGTGGGTCGGGGAGTGGGAGGAATGGTGTACCAGGACCTGACGACCATTTAACATCCAGTTAGCGCTAAGCTGAGCCACAACTCCTGAATACATGTTTGTAAGCCTCGAGGCTGCCTTTGACACCTCCTCTAATGGGGAGCTCTGAGCACGACGCTCATTATCGACGCTCGACGCTGCCTGGCCCCAACATCAGCACATGTGTGTGTCTGTGTAATGAAGAGGATCTGCCATACTGCAACACTGTCAGTGGCTGATCTTAAACAGCGAAGGATAACCACAAAACTCGCAGGGTATAATGTGAGGTTCAGTAAGATTAGCTGATGGGCTTCTGTTCTTGTGAACCCTGCTCCTTGTTCACGTCGCCTGAGTTTTGTTTAACTCTAAAGTTAAGTAAGTCTGTGATACATTCTTTAAGTTAAGTAAGAAAGTGGAATATTATTCTCTTTCCGCGAGAAATGATCAAGTAGGTTATCTGGCCATACGAGACTACATTTTCGATAACTGATGTAAATGCCCAAATGGAAAATGTTAAACGTGTAAACACAAACATTGAAAAAGATCTGAAATGTGATTAAGATAATTCCCTCAACGTTTCTTTTGACGACTAGAATTATCAACCATAAATAATCTATATTCTTCGTACCCCCAGAAATTGATATTAAAAAGATTTAATAGGGATATATCATGAAGATAATTATTAATTTG
>JAUTXX010005442.1:0-10087 GCA_032273605.1 Panulirus laevicauda
TATTATCATTATTATTATGATTATTATTATTATCATTGTTATCATTATCATTATTATTATCATTATTTTTATCATTATTATCATTATTGTTATTATTATTATTATTATTATTATTATTATTATTATTATTATTATCATTACTATCATTATCATTATTATTATTACATCTATTATTATTATTATTATTATTATTATTATTATTATTATTACTATTATCATTATTATCATTATCATTATTTTCATTATTATTATTATTATTATTATTATTATTACTATTATTATTATTATTATTATTATTATTATTATTACTATTATCATTATTATTATTAATATTATTATTATCATTATTATCATTATTATTATCATTATTATTATTATCATTGTTATCATTATCATTATTATTATCATTATTTTTATCATTATTATCATTATCATTATCATTATTATTATTATCATTGTGATCATTATCATTATTATTATCATTATTTGCAGTAGTTGTAGTAGTTGTAGTAGAGAAATAGTAATAGCAGCAGCAGTAGTAGTAGTAGTAATATCATTATTGATATCAACACTGCGTAATGATAATTTGATGGTTTATGCTTACATTAAACATCGGATGTTTTTCAGGTACTCAACCAACGACGGATTATTGCTAGACAAAATAACAAACGATACGAGAAAAAGGTCACAGTAGTAGTGATGGGCCGCTTCTAATGAGATACTCTGCGACAAGAGAGGCGTTTTGCTCTGTTGGCAAGTGCCCGTCTGTAAGGTGAGGTGATGATGACCCTGAGGGAGCTCTGTTATTGTCAGAAAGTATTATTGTGCTATGGAAGGAAGTGTAGCTGTTGAGGGCTCCTCGTGCCTCCGGAGTAACATCAGGTTACTGAAGGTACATATTACATCTGCCACGATATTGCTGTATGTGAAGAAACTTCCCAGTTCTTTTGAGACGCCAATACTCCAGACAAGAAACTATGAGTTACACGTCCCCGTCCAGGGAAGCAAATACTTCCTCACACCATGATGTTTCCATTCTGGCAACATGAATATGTTAGATGTATTTTGCACTGGCGAGATCATCTTTGTTCTACATATTTGACAATACGGTGTTGTCATTTGGTTAATAACAGACATGAAATCTAATGGAATGATACACTCGTCGTTAGTTCTATGTTTAAGGAGGAACGCTACAGTCCATGGAAATCAGCTGATCTGCTAGTAATACATAAAAATAAACTTGCAAAAGATCACATCTGTGAAAGTAGAACGTGAAGAATATAGTAATATTGTCGGCTGCGCATAGTCATTTTTGATGATGAGAGATATGTTACTTTCGGGGCCTTTAGGGATCAGGAATATCTTTTTGTGTCAGTGGCAGCTTCCTCTAGATGACATCCTGTTGTAAGCCCCAACAGGATATGAATAAAGCTATAGGTGTAGCGTGTCACTGTAGGAGTAACGTGTATCATAAGAGCAGAGTTGCCCTGTATTCTTCTTGAGGTAGAGCGTGAGAAATTGAGAATATCCCGACAAGAATTATTGTCTTTAAAGAAGTAGACTTCCTCCAATCTCATGGAACGTCCTGCTATGTTTGTAATATGTTGCATGGTCTTAAATGGGATGCAAAGTCCTTGTAGAAGTGAACTGTTCTCATGGGAATGGAGAGCTATTTGAGGAGACTGTCTGTATCTGTAGAGGATGAGAATCTTCAGTGCAGTGGGGCAACCTTTGACATTAGGATGTCCCTGTAGGAATGGCTTGTCTTTATAGGAGGCCAACTTTCTTTGTAGGAGATGCATGGCTGGAAGATAATTCAGGTTCATGGTAGGGAAAGGCAAATCCCTCCAGGAATGAGCTGTACATCTAAGAACAGCAAGACTATGTAAGAAAAGGGTACGTCTTGATTTTGATATCTCCAGCAGCGGAGCGACCTTGCAAGAGCGGCTTGTCTCTTGGGTAACAGTCTCAAAAGCAAAGAGTCGTTTTTTATATCATGTAACTGTGGGAGCTTTGTAGGAGTGGCATGTCAATGTATGACTGGCCCATTCATGTAGACGTAGAGTGTGTAAGTAGCGGTAGAATGTTCCTTTAAGTAATCGAATATTCCGGTGTCTTTCCAGAAGTGGCATGATCCCTGTTGTATAGTCTCTATGTAGATGAATATCCCTCATGTGGAAGGTGGGGGGGGTTGAGAATATAGGTGTGGAATGGCATGTCCCCAGGAAGACAAGCAAATCCTTTCAGAGATTAAGCAAATGAACGACCTGGAGTACAATAACTCATGAGAAACTGAACACTAGAAAATATCTGGAAAGGCTGACTATAGAAGCGTTCCAGATATGTAACGGCGAGAGCAGTGCAGAGTTTCAGCTGTAACGAACATGACGTCCACTAGCATGAGAAACGGAAATGAGTAGAGAACGGAACTGGAAGAGATATATCAGAGACTCAAAATACCATAAAAAACTCGGGAAATAGAAGAGCAAGGAATATCAATAAGAAAAAACTTCAATTCTTACGCAATCTTCGAACCAAGACCTAAGGCAAGGCACCTGCAAAAGAGGGCAAATTTAAGGATTTAAAGCAAATGGTAAAAAAGCAGTGTAAAACTGTGTGAGGCCTTAAGTCATTCTCAAGCTTAATGATCCAAAGGGCTTCTCTGTAGACTAAAAACTTACACATAGCTGACTTTATCACCGCAACATTACCTTGTCAGAGGGCCATGAGCGGTATGTTTTATTTTAAGTAGATGTATAGACAGTAAGTGTGGGCACTTACAACCTTCCATAACTTATCTAGTATATATCTTGTGGTTATGCTATTCCTATATATTTCTCTGTATCTTTATACTGTTTTCATATCTTGACGTACACATTGCTGTAACCCCAGGAAGTGAAAAGTTACTCATAATGGATGGTCCAGTCCTTGTAGAAAGAAGGAAAATAGTTCAAGAGATCAATCAACCAGTAGCAACAGCATTACATGTATCAGTTTCCTAAAGAGTTGGATTGAATTGTTAACAGTTCTCTTAATGTGTCGTTCTGGCGGTAGGTTAAGTACTAGACCACCAGAGTCCTGTTCACACACACATTCAAGTGTCTCGTTCTCTGCCAGAGAATAATCATATCGAGGCCTTCTGTAAGTAAGTTCCATTTGCACATTTTGGGTTGTTCTTTATCAGCCAAGTATCTTTGAAACTTATCTAAATTAGTTTGTAAGCAAAGATGATTCTCATTCCTGGCATCATTTATAACTTTTTATCATCCGTAAACTTATTCAGTTATGGCTACACTCCCTCTGGTAAATTCTGTAAAGATCACCGGTCCTAACAGACCTGCGTCATCTCAATTAAAAAAGCTGATCTGGCACTTATCCTCTGTTTCCTTCCGCTGAAATAATATTGATCCACTGGAGGGTGTCATTTTATCCCGGTCTAAATGGTCCAGCTACTTGAACAGCTTTCTGTGTGGAACACTATCACATACCTTCCGACAATCCATTATCATACAATCCAGACATATACATTTTTCATCCAAAAACATGGCTCACTCATACCACTAAAAGATTTGTTGAATATGACCCCTTATATCCGAACCTATTCAACCACTCATGTAGTTTCTCTAGTAAAGAAATAGAATAAGCTTTCCATTGTTTACACGATTATATGTCCTCCAGCAGATGAAGGTAAGGATGAATACTTCTACTTCTTGGATAATCGGCAGATATATAGGAAGTTTTACAGAACAGATATTATGGTTTATACATATGTATTTAATGATGATCAGTTGAATACTGAACGGTGAATGGTTACATATTGATTGAATTACAGTGATATAGAAGTAGAAATGCCCATATAACTAAGAGAAAACTAAACTGTTTTCTTGCTTAGTTATTGCACTTATTCATGGATTGTTTGCGCGTGCAATTACGTGCGTGTTGTCACCTATTCAAACGTATATACTCTGCGTAGCACTGATGCGAGATACATGTGCAGACTCCCTCTCACAATGATTATGATGGTAGTCTCCGCGACAATCAATCAAGAGTTGATCTGTCGTCACAATCAGACTGTGTTGGGCTCAGTTAACTTCCAGTACACAAAAGACCAAAGGGTATCAGGAATGGTTCAGCCTGATTCAGATGGTAAGAGAAACCTGATATTTCCCTAAACTTTTAGTTTGCATGTTATGAGGAATGGATTAACTGCCTACGACGTTCCCTTTGGCAATACTGTTATAAAGGAAGAATGGATCGAAATCTCGCTCGCTTTACTGATATTGTCATCAGAAATGGATTGACCGCTTGTAGTTTTCCTTTGTTGATGTAGTTATAAAGAATGGTTAACCGTTGTGCAGCGCTTCTTCTGTTGTTGTCATGCGGAATAGAGCAACCGATGGCAATGATGGTTTTGTTGCTCTGAGGAACATTAACTACTATCGCCACAACCCTGAGTACGGGCAGTAACTTACTGAGGTACCAAATGGAATCTTAAGTTGATGCGTGAGAGGAAGACACATATGTTACTGATTTTACGATGGCTTTCCCACTTTGCTCTGTTCGCTGGTAACTTTCGTGTTACTTTATAAAGTTTTTCATTTTATGAGTCACACACACACACACACACACACACACACACACACACACACACACACACTAGTTCGGAAAATTGCAGTGAGCTACAAACTAGTCTCTCTGAATAGTGTGGTATGTGGAATACTGGTAGAAAATAGGCAGCGAGCAAATGGATGACTACTTCCAAAGGAGAAACTGCCAAAAGTGATAAGCAACACGGATTCAGACGAAGGATGGGATGCGTAAAGAATGTCAGATTTTGAGAGACTGGGCCCGTTTTAAATGAAAGAAATGAGTGGGTAGATTGCATGTATCTCGCTTGACACTCTATAAAACGAGAAGCTGGTAACGAAGCTGAGATAAAGGAGAGACTCTCGTCTGAATGGAAGAGCACAAGTGTTAAGGAACGACGGACTTATGTCGATGTGTTGGGGTCGCTGGTGCCCTGCTTCAGACATCGGTCATGGGACTAGTGCTGTTCTTGGTTTATGTTTCATACTTACCGGATAAGGTGAACGATCTCCTGCTTGCATATGCTTGCCGATGATGCCAAGGCCACGAGAGAAATAAAGAATGATGGTGGTTGCTTCAGCTTGCAAAGGATCCTTGACAAACTAAAATTGGTGTGATACATAAACTAAACTATGTAATAGGATTTAAACCAAGGAATTTGTGTGTGAAAAAGATCTGGGAGTCAACATTGGGCCTAACCTGTCGCCCGACCTACTACACAGCAGAGGAATTAACAGGGGACAAACTGGCTTCTGGCATATATCAACAAGGCATTTGAATATATGGTTAAAGAAAATATCCGGCATATTATTCACAAAGTATGTCTGAACGAAAGTAGAATACGCTTCTCAAGTCCGGTCAGCACACTTAAAGAGCGACAAAGATTTGACTGAAAACACCAAAGAAGATAGGGGAAGTAAGGCAACTAACTTACTGGGAATGTCCATGATTTTCTAACCATGAAAGAAATGATCATTTGTTGTCTCCTGATCACCACCTGCTTCGACAGTAATGTAATAACAGTGCAACCAAAGTCCTTAGCAACAAACAAAGACAGAAGCTTGTTAGAAAGATCGTGATTTTTTTCTTAATAGCATACGTTGGGTGACTGGAATAAACTAAGTGAGGAAACTGCTAATGTTGTCAGCATTCCAAAGTTTTAAGAGTTTGTTAACGTAGAGAAATTCTAGAGATGGAGGCCTAACGAATGTAGAGCTCCACTCCCCTTACTGTACAAATAAATAATTAATAAAAGATAACACTGTGGAGAACAATTTTTTTTTTTGGGTAGTAAGTGTTATTTCCAAATTGCTTATGCGTGAAAAGTAGTGAGAAAGGCTATCTTTCCCTTCAAACTTTGCTTTTGTGACCAGGACAGTGATGTTTTGAAATCTACCTATTTCCAATTGGACAACGGGCGAATCTGCACATTTTTTTCACATAAAGTCAGAAAAACAACATATGAATAAGAATAAACATGTGTTTACACTATTGTTAAAAAAAAGTGATCACAAAAGATTTAAAAGTGAGTAATTTTTCGAGATTTACGATTGTACTGTAAATCACTTTCACGAATCAGACCCCAAATATAATTTCCCATCATGTTCTTGTTATATGTTCCTTGGTAGCTACGTTCAAAGTACAGCATGTCCTGATGGAAGCGCTCTCCTTGCTCCTCTGAATATGCTGCCAGGTTCTCCTTGAATTTATCAAGGTGAACGTCAACGATATGGACTATGAGGGACATCCTACAGCCCATTTTGCTGCAGTTCTTCGTTAAGAACCCTAGAACCACTGCAAGAAAGCTGTACCAAGCTGCTTTCTCCTTTCTAGTGAGCTTCTTGAGAAATTCATTGCACCCCAGGATCTTTATCTGTGGTCCGACAAAGACTCCGGCTTTGAACTTTACCTCAGACAGCTTAGGGAAGAAGTCTTGAAGGTACTTGAGGGCTGCAAACTTCTTGTCTAGATCTGTGACAAAATGTTTCATAAGGCCTAATTCTATGTGCTGTGAATTTCCTGATACACGATAGCAGGTACATTATTGCCAATCCCACGTTTGGAAGGGTCCACCATGCAGTAGCAATTGCTTGAGTGTTCAGTGGGTTCCCGCCAAATTCTTGAGATAACGAACTTCATGGCTCTCTTTTCCCCTCTGTACCATCCTGCAAACAACAATAAAGAATTGTTATTATGAAAAAACTATAAACTTTTTCTTATAAATCTATTTTACCCATATTCCATATATGATATTTTTTCAGTAACATTGAAAATCTTAAAAGAATTAATAAGAATTTTAATTTTAGAAATTCTAAAAAAAATATCTATAACAGAATTACGCCATCCAAACGAGCAACTATTGTCTATCTTACCTTCCAGAGTTTTTTTTTTTTTCATTGTTCGCAGGTGAAATGAGGAGCCCAGAATTGTCTTGATCCCCGTGGGTCAGGCAGGCCTTGTAAGCCTCGCACATCTTAGCTGATGCTGCCACCCACTACTTTTTTGTTTTCGTTTTGATCATTTGGCCGCAGACATAGCAAAATGTGTCTGCCGGATCCTTGCAGCCTCTAGATGCCATCTCAGAGAAATGTATGTATATGTATTCACTTAGGCAGCGAGATCTAAACTGAACTGGTTGGCTTAAGGCCCTTTTATTTATGCTATTATTCATATAAGTGGAAGCTTCTAAAAGTTCTACATCAGCTACTCAGCACTGAATCTATCTGGAAAGTTCTGAAAAATAGGTAAATTTCAAAATATCACTCTCCTGATCACAAAAGCTGTGTTTCAAGGAAATAATAGCAAATCTTTATGCTTTTTAGACATAATAAGAAAATATCACTTATCATCTAGGAACAATAAAAGTGAAAAAGTTCTACACAGTGTAATCAAACATGATGGTGCTATTCTTGATCACGTTCGTTCGATTCTTGAGCATGACAGTATGACCTTTAGGTATAATGATGTGACCTAACCCCTCAGGACCAAGTCAAAGGCCAGTCCATTATACCCAAGGGTCGTGCCTTTGTGTTCAGGTGTCGTACCATCTTGCTCGAGGGATAGAATGTGAAATCAAACCAGGGATTTTCATCATTTGTTTTTCAATCAAAATCTATTCACAGTTCTTTTTTCGGAGCTTTGGTGCTGCCTCGCAACCTATTTCCTATTCCCCGCTCACCAAGACTAATGAGATTGTAAAACCAATTCTTATAAAGAAAGTAATACAGCTTCAGTTGTTGGTCTGGTCAGTTCTATGATATTAAATGAATTCTGAAGGGGAAGCCAGCCTCTCTGTGACTGGACCAGCTCCCCATCCCCCTCAGTCCCTTTCCTCCCCATCCTTCGTGGACCGACCTGATGATGTGACCCACCCAGTATCACTAACGAAGCTGACGTCGGTGGAGTCCCTCATAACACCAAGTATTTCTTCCCTTTGGAACAGAAAGACGAGCCGTGGCAGCCCAACAACTGCTGATGTACCCTCACCATCTCTCCCAACTAACAGTTTTGTCCTACCTTCACCATCTTCCCCAACTAACAGTATTGACCCGCCCTCACTATCTCCTCCAACCAACAGTATTGACCTACCCTCACCATCTCTCCCTGTTTGCCTCTCAGAACGACCAGTTATTCCACATATTCTGTCAGCTTCAATATCACATACTCAGAGTTTCCTCTTGCACACAGATGTTCACTTTTACGATCAGTTTCATTACCATAAAAAGAAATTATCTGACAGAAGTACCAAGCATGCCTATAATAGAGCCACCAGACACGTCTATAACAGAGTTACCAGGCATACCTATAACAGAGTTTCTAGGCATACCTATAACAGAGTTACCAGGCATACCTATAACATAGTTACCCGACATACTTATGACAGAGTTACCAGGCATACCTATGTCAGAGATACCAGGCATGCATGCCTATGACAGATTTACCAGTCATGCCTATTACAGAGCCACCAGACACGCCTATGACAGAGGTACCCTTCATACCTATTACAGAGGTACCAGGTATGCTCTAACGAGGCTACTATGTATGCCTATAACAGACCTATGATAGAGCTGCCGGTCATGCCCTTATCAGAACTACCATGCTTGCCTATGGCAGAGCTACCAGGCATGCCTAGGATGGGGCTGGCTACCAGGCATGCCTTTGATAGACCTACCAGGAATGCCCATAACAGAGCTACAAGACTTTTATGATTTGTCTTTCTAGCTATGACTGACTTTCACTAAAGGGACACATTCCTCTTGTACTTCTAACAATAGTTTACCAAGCAATTTGCATTCGTGCTTAACGTTTGTACCACCAAGAATATCACTTTTACATTTGTCCTCACTGAAGTCCATTACCAATGTTTCTAACCACAGTATCAGTTTGACTCTCTTTATATCACTAAAAAATATTTTTGTTTTGTTTTATCTCCTGATACTGTGTACGGCAAATTCTGATATTATTGTGGTGAGTCTAGTCTCCAAATGATTGATACACAAATCAAAAAGCGTAGGGCCAAGATATGATCCTTGTGGTACCCTCCTTGTCATTCTAATGAAACATAAGTTCTCACTTAAATGCACTTTAAGCTCTATCAATCATTGATCTCCACAACCTACGCGAAAAATGTTATCCATGGTTTTGTCGTTGATTCTGCAGCTGTCTACCCCAACCCGCGCGGAGTCCTCATTAACGACAGGCGCCCCAGTCATGTTATCGTAGAGGTGTAAAGTTATATGCATCCACAAGAACACAGTCATGCTATCCTAGAGTTACGTAGTCAGTATCATTCTCTACTTAGATAGTTGATCGCTTCTACAGCCATATATTTATGTACACCAACAGGCATGTGGCGTAGGACTGGAAACCTACAGATATGTAGTAGTGTACGTCAGCGGACTTGTTGCCGTGTAAACCTTTTACAAGTTAGTTGTGTACAACAATATATGAATAATTATGAAAACCAACAGTTATAGAATCGTGTACAGCCCGGGGACACTACATGTAGTGATAGATCAGGGGCTGGGAGACCAAGTATGGACCACGGGGACACCACACATACAACCAGGAGATCAGGGGCTTTCAGACCAAGTGTGCACCACGGGGACACCACACATACCACCTGGCCACCATCTTGAGATAAATTTTCAGGTGATATACTTTAAGATATTACGACGTTGTCTTGAAGAAGATTAATGATATCGACGGCATGAACTAGGGATTCTTGGTGAAATATGAATACAAAAATATTTCATATTAAAGAGAAGGTATTGACTTAAAGTGTATCTACTGATCAACTGTCACAGAGGAAAGTTGGAAGAAACGACGGTTGGAGAATAGATATGGAATAGTAATGAATTTGATAAAGGAAGCATGGAAAAGAATACGTAAAAGAACGAGGCCAGAGGTTACAGGGAAACGATAACATAATAATTACAACGAGCTTTTGCCAGGGTGTAGGACTAGCGCGTAGCACTAACAGCATCGAGAGAGAGAGAGA
>JAUTXX010005464.1:0-10086 GCA_032273605.1 Panulirus laevicauda
GAGAGAGAGAGAGAGAGAGAGAGAGAGAGAGAGAGAGAGAGAGAGAGAGAGAGAGAGAGAGAGAGAGAGTTTTTAAACAACCTCGTCCCAGTCACCAGCAGTATTCATCGCCTGCACGGCTGCAACAACCTCTCGGGTGGAGTGGGAGTTTTGGCAGCCGATTGGTCGTGGGGAGGAGTTGAGGGACGTGGCAAGGGTCCATACAGGGGGCGATGAAGGTGACGAGGGAGAGGAGGAGCTCCTCCTGCTGCTGGCGGAGGTGTCGGCCGCACCGATGGATGTGGTCACCTCCCTGCTTGGCAGACCCGTCCATGCTTCACAGCTCAACCAATCCTCCCGGTGAAATCAACACTCCTGTCTCGTAGTCCCGCGCGAGGGGCGAGTTCTCTCCCCTAATCTAATGAGAAGGTCGACGATTGAGACGTGTTATCAATACGTATTTCATGATATACTCATGATATATGGAGGTCTGGAGGGGCATATATGTAGATGGGGTGTGTGTGTGTGTGCGGCTGTCGACGGCGTTGAGGAGGGTGCAACAGTCGGGGAGTGTGGTCTGTGGGTGTGTGCCTGGCACTCTCTCTCTCCCCCACAGGGAGGGCGGGGGTGTATTGTCATAGTTGACGGGCACGCTGATCCTCCTCCTCCTCCTCCTCCCCCCCTGGTTATAACTTTATTTATGTCGTTGTCAGCAAGCGAGACTAGTGTCCACTAGGATCTGGGGCGGGGGAGACTAGGATCCACTAGGATCTGGGGGAGGGGCGAGATTAGTGTCCACTAAGATCAGGGTGAGGGGGAGACTAGTGCCCACTATGTCCTGGGGATGGGGGAGACTAAGGTCTGGTCATACTGTCTCCGGCGGCGGCCGGCCGAGGAGGGAGGGAGGGAGACGAAGACGCCCCCTCCCGCTCTGGCTCGGTTAATAGCTTGATGCTCTCTGTTTGTTTATATTATGGAGATTCTTCCTAGGCGATGAATGGTGAGCGGTGATACAGGGGTAATGTTACAGGAGATGATGGACGTGGACACCAGCGGGCAGGGAGAGCTAATAATAATAATAATGACACTACTACTGCTACTACCACTAATAATAATAATAATAATAATAATAATAATAATAAAAATAATAAAAATAATCAAATATCATTATCATTAAAATTATTTTCATTGTTATCATTACCAAACAAGCTAAAAGGTTTAACCAAACAACAGTTAGAAAAAGAGGTAGTGAGGGTCTGCAAAAATATATTCAGAATTCTAACCCCTTGATTATGACGAATTCGTTCCATGAGTGTGACGAAGTCAGTTGTCCCACAATCTGTCCAACTCACACATAACACCAGAAAAAAAAAACAACTCTCAAACGTCTCGCTTTTCGTGACTTCTTTCCTTCGGTGAACGGTGAGACCTTCGCGCTAGCCAGGCAAAAGCTTTTGGCAAGACCGCCACGTCGCAAAGCAATCGTAAGTACCTTTGAGAGATGGACGTCTATTTACAACTGAGATACTCAACTGAGTTCCTACGTTTTCTGTTTCAATACGCTGCTTCAATTTCCCATTCTTCTAAAATGGCCAACGACAAGGGCATGCTCTTGTCCATGCCATGTTGACTACCATCAAATAAAGGCAAACGTACCCAGCCAATGGCCGGATAAATGTCCTCAATGACGGGGGAAAAAATTATGGCAATGTGTCTAAACAGTGGAAACAAAAGATAAGATAGATGGCGTCCTAGTACCCCAGGCTGTGGCCAGAAACAAGATGTATTGGTCTGTAAACGACCTGACCGTGTGGCCATAAACAATGATACGGGGCAGTAAATGTCTTGGAGGTGGCCATAGCCAGAACGTACGCGAGCAGGTGTCCTAACGGTTGCCAGAGAAACGCTTGTATAAATGGCAGAACTTGCCATAAACGAGACGTATGGCAGTCCTTATCCTGACAGTTGCCATAAAAAAGTCCAATGGCGGAATACAAGACAAAATGGCTGTACGTGCCCCCCAAAGAAACAGCTGCCAAAACAACATAAATGGCACAGTAAATGTCCTATAAATGGTCCTTAATACAAAGGGCAATTATGAATTAGCGTCTCAATATCAACCATGTCTGGCATTATCCAAATATTGAAAAAAAAAAAAGGAAGTAACCAGACATATGGTTTGCCAGTGTCCAGACAACAGCTATACACTAGAAATGACCAGAAAAGGCAATGTCCCGTCGTGTTGAGTAACATTATCCAGGATATGGCCCATGTCCAGTAGCCGTATTAAGAACCACAAGGCAAGGCGGGGGCGGGCGGCTGTGTGAGTCTGTCTCCCCCGCCTCAGGCCAGATGCCACCACAAAAGTGTTCTCTCTAGTCCAATTAAAAGGCTTCCCGCGCTTTGTGCCCGGCCGGTTACACGCTAATCCATTTTAACGCGGATTACGACGCCCAGCTAAGAAAACAAGTCACACTTGGCAACTCCATTCCGCTTACCCACCAGCAATCATCTTTTATTATAATTCTATTTCGTGTGTGGCGTGTAGGTAGGGACAAAAATGAAATAATCATTCACCACATATTCTATGCGGAATAATTATATTCATTAGCCTGATGGCTGTTAAATAACATACACAAAGGAGGGTAATGAAGCGGGAGGGGAGGGAGAAATTTCTCGAGTGACAGTTGCCAAATACGGCTGGTTCGAATCCCCAGATCCGTCTACCGTTGCCCAAAACGCGTCCCACAGCCTGAGGTTTGTCCCACTGAATAACAAATATCAGATTCAAATGCGTGTGAGCCAACAGGTTTTTACGAATTCGTGTTATTTTTGTGAACACAACGCTTGGGCACGACCCCCTAAGCACGAAGGTACGACCCTAGAGCAGAGATGGTGCGTCCCTTAGGTACATTATGGTCTGAGCTTTGACTACCTTTATTAGTCAAGCCTATGGTCATGCCATGACTCCCAAGAGGTCCATGATCTGAATTCACTACCCCTTCATCATATTTCCATTCGTGGTTACGTGTCGGGGAGGGTAGCAGTCACTCGGTACCTTACCGCAATCGAGTGAATGGTTCTCTCGAATCGCTTTCACCGCTGGACCGTAAAAGCGATGGATTTCATTCTGGCCTGAAGCCCCGTGAAATCCGCGGGCCCTAACGCGTTTATCCCTGGCCCTTGTCCCATAGGCCTAGGGGATCTGGGACACCACCAGAGGTCGTATAACCAAACTCCCACACTCCTCACTTCGCATGGTAGACCTACATGGACGCCAGGCCAGGCCAACACCTTCAAACCAACCAACCTGTCTTATATAAAACCTTACGCCTCCAAATCTCGTTTTCTTCTTTTTTAAGACAGAGCGACTGACGACCTGTGAATCTGAACGAAGCTTACGTTCACGGCATCACTAAAACAAGTTGTGATATACTGTCATCCCTCCAGCCACTGCAAACCGCACCGACCACCGAGTGATACGCCGCCTACACTTCCTCTTAACATCGTCAGTACCTTCGTCCGTCGCCTCCCGCGTCCATCACCACCTACAGCAGACGTGTGGGGGAGGGGGTCATACCTCGAAGGCTTTGCTCTGCCTCAAACACTACCACGAGTACAACGGTATTACCGCAACCCTACCATACATACCCTCTCAAACCCTGAAGCAATCACGTTCACGGCATTACCTTAACACTACCATACCTACCGTATCCTACCGAGCTCAACCGGGTATTCACCCATGAGAGAAGCCTACCGCGCGAGGTGGTCGAGCTGGCGCGACTCGAAGTTATATCAGAGCCTCGGTCTCACAAAGACGAACTTCGACAGACCTCCTCCTCCTCCTCCTCCCCTCGTCTCTTCAGAGAGTTAGTTAGTTCAGTTAAGTCGGTCTCCATCACTTGAAAGAGTTCGCCAGCCTGGGAAAATACACAGCGGAGGTGAGCAGGTATACCCGCCATACACAGGCGCTGTCTCCGCACCAAGGGATGGGGCCCCAGCAAAAGCCGACGAGACCCGGCCAAACTCCATTTGTTCCCACCAAAAATCTATTAAACAATTCCATTTCGGTGGACAACTTGGGGGCCCTTGGCGGCCCGCCTCTCCAGCCTGTCCCTTCACAGCTCCCGAGCCTCCAGCACAAATTGTACCCTCTTGAAAAGTTCCCCCCAACAAAAGGCCTATTCCCTCTGGTGGTGACACAGGGGGCGCTCAGCACCAGGGGGCAGGAGGGAGGAGGAGGACGAGGAGTGAGAGGGGAGGGAAAAGGTGTTGAGTCTGAGAAGTCCAAGTGAGGCAGAGTGAGGGGTGTGGGTGTGTGTAAAGGGGCAGTGAGTGAGGGGTGTGGGAAGAAGACAGTCAGTGCGGAGTGTAGGTAAGGGCACAGTGAGTCAGGGGGCGTGGGTAAAGAGACATTGAGTGAGGGGTGTGGGGTAAGGATACAGTGAGTCAGGCGTGTGGGTGAGGAAGTAGTGAGTGAGGGGGGTATGGATAAGGATGCAGTGAGTCAGGGTGTGTGGGGTAAAGGACCAGGAGGCTCTGGGTGTGGGTGAGGGTGCTCCAGGAGAGGGAGCGACCATCGTCTCAATAGCTCACACAATCAAACGTGGACGGCCGCCATTCAGGTGACATCGAGAGGTCTTTCACACAGCTGCTCCACACGCTGACCACAGGCGCAGGTCTGGTGGCGGGTGTGGTCCCGCTGGTGGTGGGCGAGGAGATGGTCTACGATATCGCAACATAGCAGCGCTTGGGGAGGACAAATAACAGAAGACCAGATGGTCTATGTACATGGGAAGGACAGACAACAGAAGACCTGATGGTCTATGTATATTTGAAGGACAGACAACAGAAGACCTGATGGTCTACGACGAGGCAATCCGCAACCGGAGCACAACGAGAGTATTCTACATTCCTCGTCTACACAGATGGAGTCAGGATAGTAAAACAGAATGGACTCTTATCTATGAGTGATCTGGAGGGATGTGGGAGTGGAGGTGATGGACGCAGGGATGGAAGGGGGAAGAAGGTTCGGTCGCTGTGTCGGAGCTGGAGAACGCAGAGGAAGGAAATGAATCGGCAGGAGACGGAGAGATAACGAGGTGGGAGAAACAAGCCGAGGAGATAATGTACGAGATAAAGGGAGACTAAGGGAGACATCTGGGGCTTCGGTGAGACAAAGGGGAAGGGGAGAGTGAGAGATATACGAACGCAACTGATGCGAGATACCACTAGTGGTGCAGAGTGGGAGGAACACTGGTAGCCGGATGGCTGAAGGAGATAGGTATGAGGAGAGAAGAGAGGAGGAGATACGTGCAAAGATGAGAAGGGGAGGATGAAAACTTTATGGACTCCCGTGGTGTGGCGGGAGGTTTGCGTTCCTGACCGTGACGCATTCACGGGCCGATCAAGGTCGAGCGCATGGGTTCGAATCCTGGTTGCGGCAGTCGGTCCACAGTCAAAACAGCTGTTCATCCACCCCGAAGGATTGGTGGATGAAATGGGTACCTGGCTCAGGCCAGGGTATATATACATCAATGGGATGGCCTTGATTAGGGGTTCAGCTACCCGTGGAATCTCAGCTAACATAAAAAATGTAGATATTGTTATCTCGCTTTCATGACGAGAGAATCAGGTTGTATTAGATTACCTTGATGCAGAACATGCACAGAGAGTACACACAGAACTGGCTCCAGGTAGAGAAAGTATAATGCTAACCTTGGGTGAAATTAACATTTGTGCTAAAAGTGGAGATTTAGAATAGTCATATAATTGGCCAGTTGGAATTACTTTATGATTAAATGACATTATGTTGGGTTTTTAAGATTATCCATTCCTTTTATAATTGCATAATAAAAGAAACGTGACAGAAGTGAATAGGTGGACTGGTCGCAGTTGCCATTGTCAGTAAAGTCTTATTCATTACAAAGAATTTAAAGCCACAGTTGCAGTGGGAGGCGATGCCTCTCCTCTCTAACAGTCATTACTAGTAGCAGTGGCAAGGTGCAAGCATGTAGCTGAACACCGAAGAATACTTAACGTTAAGCCCAGCAGGTTTTACTGACTTTGCATTATATTGTGTAATGATTGGAATGGCAAAGAACATTGATTATGTATATCCATTTGAGATCATCAAGTCATGCTTAAATTATACCAAAGAATGACTAACAAAAATGTGTCCAGGTGATGAAGCTGTACCACTTGGTGTGATATTAGTGTGTGGAAGATCATTTACACAAGTTGTTACGCATGATGGATAAAATGCTCTGAAATGAACTTAAACATAATAGCTATCTAAGGTTTGGTTAAGAACTTTGGTAATTTTTTTGTAACCCCTAGATGACCAACTGTCGCCACACACAGTATTCCACTATTAAGGTGGAAGAGCCTGTTTTAATCCTGCATCTTCTCAGTTTGTGATTTAAAGGAAACACAAAATAGGGATCCGTGGAATTACAGAACTTTCAGCATCACCTCGGCAGAATCTCTTTGTAGTCGTTCAAACGAAATTACATGACAAGTTCTCCGTTGAACGTAGAAGTAAAAGAAATACCCTTTCAGATCTTTAAGCAATGCATCTGACTAAACTCCAAGAAACTTGATGCTACACAATGTTAAAGCCTTCTTGATCCTTGACATATGAAGGAGATAGTGTTATTAGACACTTCGAAAGCTAGAGGAGAGTCTAGTGTATATCTGGGCGTACACGAGAGTATATCTAAGCGATGGTCCACCCCTGTGTCATTTATTCGTTCGAAGATGTGTGATTCATTGGACTTAGTTGAACGAATTTTTCCCAATCAATAGGTCAACATCCTAATACAAAGAAGTTCCTTGTTGGTGATTTTAAACGTCTTGCGAAGATTACTCTTTAGATTCTGTATTGTTAATCTACGTAACGACTTACGAAGACGCGAAGTTTTCCAAAAGGAAACGGGTCATTGAGATCATATACTCGTATGTGACGAAGATACTGAACCAGTGGAAGACCATATCAGAGCAGGTAAAGACTTTCCAACACCAAGTTCAAAGTCACATCGTCCTATTATCGTGGGTATAGCTGGTCATCGCCCAAGGTTCATGGTTGATTTTGCCTGAATTATTAACACATCGTATGACTGTACTCCGAGGAACCTTCTTCTCCGGGGTGAAGCAATGTGGGAGATGTTAGTGAATATAATTAGTCCAGTTATCATTCACTATTTCTTCGTCTATGTAACGATTGTTTCTCTTCTACCAAGGTATAACTGTATCCATCTTTTAAAGTCACCTGTGTACATGCTAACGTACGTACCTGATAAAGGAAATTCATCATTTGCGAAGAATTCTTAAGATGTCAGTAAAATGCATCTGGAAACATCAGTTCTATTCCGTTCAGAATTACGTATGAGTGTCCAGCCAAATCTTTTTTTCTTTAACTTTGTCTCATTCCTTTGTCCCATTCACTGGTTCGGATCACTGAAATATAGTAGAGTTATCTATCTGTATGAGAGAGAGGCAAATTTTCAGTTTCTGCACGCATTTCGCTGGATATGATGTGCACTAAATTTCCTGAACATTTTTATTCTGGATTTATTTACTATAGCTATTTAGAGGTACACAGCATTCAGACGAATTCTAGCTTTTTTCGCTGATATTTATCAACGCCAAATTGCCATTGATTTGGGCGTTGGGACGATGCATATTGGCTGTGGTTGTTATCGTAACTCACTGGAACAATGCATGTTCGTCATTCAGAGAATATTGCTGTTCATGTAAATATGTCATTGTGTTTTTGGATATAAAGAGGATGGTCTTAACTTATATGATGAGGAAATTCCCTCAAGAATCTTCACATAAGGTAAGCCTCAGATTCACTTAAGTATAATGGTTGAACAACTGTGTATCCTGTCCAACAGTGTTCACTCAAAACACGTTCTGAAAAGAGTGTTTCTGATTGCAGTTTCTTCTATTGCCATTCTATTAGCGTATCTGTGTTACCGTTTAGACATATATATAACCTAACTGGCCTGCGGTAGGTTGGTCCAGTCTGTCCATCTCCCCCCTAATGTTAGCAATTTTTTTTAGAATATTGGGAGTTAGACCATCCTGCAGGGGTGTGGCTGGGAGGACCCACCTACCAGGTTACACAAAGTTTGCTCCATCGAAAATGCCGATCGTTTCTTGATCATAGCAGAGTGAGGGATTTTACACCAGGTGTTGTAACTCGGTTAAGAAATTCCAACTCAATTTGTTTCGTTAAGGGTTTAGAACCGGCTGGGGTAGATGGCTTTATCTAACCCAGAGGTGAGCAAACAGAGATGATACATCTAGGACATCATGTGACTCTTTTATCTATTTTCTTTCCCTCCCTCTACTTCTTCTTTTTGATATTGTCTATAGCTAGTGTATGGAGGACCAATGATAATCTGGTGAGTCCAGAACTTTGGCTACCTTAGATGGGTGGGAGGCCATTGCGGGTAGGTGGGTAAGAGTGATGATAAGAGACGGTAGAGGAAAAACATTTCTTCAGCAGATACTCTCCATACTATGTCCTGAAACAAACATGAAAAAGAAAATGAAAGAACGGTAACACATGACATATTGAAGGCGCTGCCAGCGTCAGGTGTTCCACACAACCACTGGAAGCAGCATGGAGAGGCAGCAGAGTCTGGGAACTACACAAAGTCGCACAGCTGGTCTGCATGGAGGCTTGCTCGCTGTTTGGGAAGTAGCCAGCAGCTTGAGTAGTTCACAGGAGACTGATTATCTTGAAATGAATCCATAGGTAAATGTATGGCTGAATTTATGACATGACTGGTGTGTAATATGACCATGTGCTTATTGTTAACTAAACTGGAAGTGGTTGACTTAATATGTAGTCATATTTTCTATTTTTTCACAGGTAGGAGGAAACTGGGAGACTGACGGACCTGCCGAGTGGAACATCACCCCGCTGCAAGACAATTGTCGCGGCAGAAGAGACAAATCCATTAATAAATGTCATAGCCATTCGTGACGCCCTGTGCACGAGTGAATGGCGAGCCGCCACCTCCACAAGTCAGGTGTGCACCATCAAGTCCCGTCGGCCAAAGAACTCCTCACCAAACGTCACCGAAAAGGAAAGGTTCCCTTGTGGACGCCAGTACGTCGAGGCAAGGCAGGAGTCTCGGTCGCGAGTGATCAGCACGGACGAAAAACGTTGTACCAGTGCGTCTCACGGCGAGCAACACTGCTGAAAGCTAGACAATACCCGGCAAGTTACTTTCATTTCTTCATCTGTTTCATACTGTTTAGAGAAACGTGAATTTATGTAATGGAATTCAACTAATATAATTCTTATCCTTGGGGTATGGGAGAAAGAATACTGCCCATGTATTCCCTACTTCCATTGTATAAAATTGTGGATGATTGAAAGAAAATCACTGAGGACATGGTTCATGGAGATGATATAAATAGATTTAAGTTGCATGTCAGATGAAAATGTTCCAGAGATCCGGCCCCTGTACAGTACTAATAGGTCATTGCACAAACACACACACATACACACACACACACACACACACAATCAACTTGGCTTACTGTCTCTGGGCCAGCACAGGTCCTCCTAGGGTTAGGCTCGTATGGGTTCGAATCCTTGAAGTTGGTTGATACATGGTTAAGGCCAAGGTGTGTGTGTGCTGGTGTGTACACATGAGAGTAAAGTCACAGCACAATTACAGACAAAAACAATGCAACAAGTCTGAATTCTCACACTGCTCAGGCGATACTGAGCCCCCGGAGTTTGACTGCCTTCTGGTTTCGATGTCACTAGCCACAACAACTCAGGAGATGCCCACAATTATCATAGCAGTGCTTCATACTAACTACTAAGGCTCCACACAGTTATCATAGCAGTTCTTCATAGTGACTACTAAGGCTCCACACAGTTATCATAGCAGTGCTTCGTAATGACTACTAAGGCTCCACACAGTTATCATAGCAGTGCTTCATAGTGACTACTAAGGCTCCACACAGTTATCATAGCAGTGCTTCATATTGACTACTAAGACTCCACACAGTTATCATAGCAGTGCTTCGTAATGACTACTAAGGCTCCACACAGTTATCATAGCAGTGCTTCATAGT
>JAUTXX010005497.1:0-10084 GCA_032273605.1 Panulirus laevicauda
AAGGACTAAGCCTTGTGTAGTACACCGCTATTTACTCTTTAACAATTCAGTAGTTTAACGATTTAATAACTGGTGCTTGTTTTCTCTTATGTAAACCACTTACGTGTAGTAGTGCTAGTGTCGTGGGCTGTAATTTATGATCGAGACGGGTAATTAAACTTTGGTAATCACGTAATGTTTTCTCAAGCAGAACTTGATTAAAGGTTTTTGAATCTTAAAAAGACGACGTCATATGGTGTATATATATATATCCCTGATATTATATCGTTTTGGAAAATTCTGGTTGGAAATGAAAGTAAAAGTATCATTGAAAAAGTAACATTATTTAACATGCACTTAGTTACTTAGATACTTAAGCTTCTGCTGGTCAATTGGCACTGACATACTTTGCAATGTATTAAACGTTTCACTTTTGCCGAGGAAGAAAAAAATTACAAGACACGCACACACACACACACACACACACGTATCCACGAAGGAACCACGTACACTCGCTATTAAGAGTGACTTGTGCACTCTTGTCCTCACTAGTGAGACATGAACACTGGCCTTCAGATGTGAGACATGAACCCTTGCTTCTCACAGAAACACTCGCACTTGCGCCCCACACATGCCTTATGTGTTCACCCACTAAGGTTAAGTTCGGAACATTTCTACCATATTTGATGAGGTACACACTTACTCCACCACAGGGGATCAAACTGCATACTGTCACGGGTGAGACACGCACATACCACAGGTGTAGCAGATGAATGAACTAACCGACTCTTGTTCTACATAAATGAGGCACACGCACTCCTGTATATGTGAGACACACTCCAACCACCATAGAGTAGACACACCTATCCCTCACAGAGGACATGTGGAGAATGTACCTACAGATGAGTGGCTCATGGCTGTCCCCTCAACAGTTGGGTAGACCGCACAACCCCTTGCTGGGCCGCAAATATGCTCGTTGTCAACCTCCAAGCTCTACCAGAACTTTAGTCAATTAAGGAAAATAAGATATTGAGATTTGCACGAGCTTATGCATTTTGAATGATTCTGATGGTACGTGGAATAGTATAGTGTTCCGGCATCAGTAAGAAGGGTGATGCACAGTTAGACCTATCAGTGTGCAAGCTTTCAGAAAAGTTGGTTGCCCCGTGCGCAAAAATGAAAAATAATATGAAATTCCAAAATGATATTTCTCTTTACATAATATCTCTATAACGTATATGATTGAAGTAGTACGCCTTCCCCTATATTGATGTGTGGGAGGGCGGAGGTAAAGCTGCCGTACTAGCGGGAAACAGCAAACAAGTATAAAAACTGTGTAAAATATATGTATAGTTAGCGTTGCCAGACTCTGCCTGCATGTGGTTACACCGTGAGCATGAAGTCGCTCTGGGCAAGGCTGTATCATCGTCAATGTAGGGGAAGGTGTAGTCTTCTCAAACGCCTTCTGGCTTTAAAGGAGGCCATTATTTCCGTTTTCTAAGTGAACCACAGCTCTGAAGCCCCATCCATATACTGGGTTCCGAGACTGTGTGTCAATTTCACAACATTCATCAACGGAGAGATTTACTCGAACATCACTTTTAATCATGCCCGTCCTGTCCTAAGCTTCCCACCCTTTTACTGCAATTAAGTGTTGACTGACTCTAATGAGGCTATATATACATGACCTTAATTATAAGATAGTTTGAATGCTCATCAGTTCACTGTTGCCAACGCTTACTGATCTGCGAATTGTTTAGTTGCAAAACCTGAGATTTATGAGTATTAAGTTTCCTTAAAAGTGTTTCACCCATTGAGTACAATCGTACGACCCATGGCCATGATGGCCTTGGACTTTGATCTAACCCTTAAGGGTCTGGTTAACACAGTAGACACACTCATGATCACTACAGCATGTGACTGATATGTCTTCAGTGCAACCAATTCAAACTAAATTTAGATCAGATAGACACTGCACTATCTAGTGATTGTTAAGTGGCTAATATGTCTTCTGGCACTGGCCACTGATATTGTCTCTAGATCTCCTTGTGTGTCACCCGTCTCCCGCGGAAACGAAATCGACTAAAGAATCTCCTGTTGGTCTCATATATCGTAACTTTCCACGTTCTCTTGTGTTCCACTCCAGGTCTCCTGAACGCTGAGTCCTGCAGGATGGGTGCCCCAGCCTTCATCTCCTTCCCTCACTTCCTGAACGCCGATCCCTACCTACTGGATGGCGTCAGCGGCTTGGCTCCTGACGAAGAGAAACATTCCTTCTTTTTTGACCTTATTCCGGTGAGATCTCTTCTCTTTGATGCAAGACACGGGTGATGGTAGTTAATGCCGTGACGTGGCGCTGAATAGTGTTTTGTGGCCATTTTTTGTATCATGTTTGTTCCCTTAGCACGAAGGTATGAAACCTGAGCATGATGGCACGTCCTTGGGTATGATCAAGTGGGCCATTACGCCCATGGGTCGTGCTCTTGTGTTCAGAGATAGTACCATCATGCTCGAGGAGAACATTTATCAGAAAATGTGAAGCAACTGGTATGGATCTAATTAGCATGTGATAATGTTATGGTGCTGGGGGAACCATCAACAGCACAGTTGAGTTTCAGAAGATCATAGTTAGTGTTAGGGATGATGTCCACTGATACGGTAAGGTGGTGTCACAAATGTCAGCTCTATCAGGAGTTCATTGGATGTCCACCATACTGTCAGATGACCGCACCATTTTAAGACAAGCTATTTTTCATGACGTAACCAGAACTCTGCATTCTGACAGAGCTCCTCATTCTTGAAATCAGTATGGGCTTTTACTAGTCAAGCCCTACATTTCCTCTTTTCACCTGACATTAAATGAGAAAGTTTCTCAAACTTTCTGGGAAGATTCACCAGTAGAGTGCAGTGTGTCTCATGCTATGGAGAGACCATGGTCATAAAAAAGTAGTAGTGTTTGTCTTTTATATTACATGGATTTCTCATTGTGAAATGTACGTTACTTATAACTCTCTGACAAACTGAAAAGCCTTTTTCCTTTCGCATGTGATACTGTATGGGTGGTGTTGATGAGACTGTATGGGTGTTAATGACGTGATGATGCCCTGCAGGAGATTGGTGTACCCCTGAGGGTGGCGGCCAGGGTGCAGATCAACATGAAAGTGCAGCCATACCCTGGCCATGGGATGCTGCACCTAGACAAGATAGAGTAAGTAGACGTTCCTCCTTTATCTGTAGCATTCATTTATTAATTAAACTTGACCTTCCCTCAGGTGTTGTGATCTTTAACTAGTTAACCAGTTGAGGTTAATACCGATCTATATATTCCACTTGTGTACTTAGAAAAGCAGAAGCTAGAAAAATCCTGTCAGTGTTGTGGCTCACAAAATCGGTGAAATGATTTTGCCATGCAGTTTGGTGTCCCTGTTCTTGTTCTCTTCATTTATGACACGTATATCCACTTTGTCAACTTTTCCTCACTCATTCTCACCATATGACCAACCCATTTCAGTACACCCTCTTCACCTCTCACAACCACACCCTTTATTTTATAATCATACCTCTCTCTTACATCTTTCATTACTCGATCAAACGTTCCTCACACCACATTGCCCCCAAACATTTCCTCCGCAAAGCATTATCAATAGCCCATGCCTCACACCCATGTAATATTGTTGAAACTAGTATACCTTCAAACATATCCAGTGTATTATTTAGGTCTGAAAGATTGTAGCTAATAAATGTGTCTTTGCACAGTATAGCTCATTATTACGGTTACCACTACCTAAAGTTAGATATGTTGAAATTGGGACCATGATGGTACAAGCTTATACTAGAACGGTTCGATCCTTTGGTGTGATGAGTTCAGCAGACTGGCGCTCCCAAAGGTCATGTAATATCATCGCACTCGGTGGGTTAAGCAGTTCTGGTACATCACACGTGACGTGATACACATATCACTATGCAGTCCTTTATTTCAGCTCGGTCGTCGCCTCCAACCACAGGACTTGCACAGTAAATTTAGAGTATCAAATCAATCAGGATATACATCCCCGAGTCTTTAACTTTGGCCCTCACTTCCCTAACAGTGTAGTACATTACGTTTCTCGATTGTAAAGTCTCCTGATGTCACCCTCTAGTCCATTAGTCTGACTTTAAATTCTTTTGAGGTGCTGGTATTTAGTACATGTTGCGGACGACTGTTCCATTCATATGCCAATCTCTAGCTGAAAAAAAATCTCATGTCGACTGAATCTTCCTTTGTATAATTTCATTATATTTTTTCTTGGCCGATTTTGATGGTTTGAAGAAGGCCGTGTTGTCAATTCATTCTCTACCTGATGGAATCTTGAACGTTTATTGTATCTCTTCTTAACCTCCTCTTCCGCAGTAACTGTAGCATCAAAATCTTTAACTTCTACTCATAGCTTTTGATTTAGAGCCTAATAACAGTGTTCATGCCTCTGCCTTGGTCATTTTCCAAATCAACAACATCCTTTATGTGGTGTGGTGACCAAGCTTGTACAGTCACCGAGGTGTGGACTGTTTATATAATATCCTGAATCCTTTTCTATCTATACGGCTGAAAGTTTTCATTACTCATTTTGTAACTGTCTTCCGGAAGGTAACTTTCTTGCCTTGCTCTGTTAATTTCATGGTGCTCGTAAACATGCCAATGTCCTACTCCTCTCCAACTTCATCCAGCGTACTTTTTGCTTCTTCCAATGACCGATTATTCGTATTTCTCATTTACTTTCCTTGTCCATCCTTTTGCATTCTCCCACATGGAATTTCAAAAGCAAGTTCTTGGGCAACTGCTTAACTTTTGTAAGTCTTACTGGTGCAACACATTTCATTGTGATTTAAATGCTATTCCAGATTCTGGTGTCATATGCAAACGTTTTCGGATGACATTTTACAGTTGAAGGTGTTTCCATGAATTGAAACAAAATAGGTCCCAAAACACATTCTTGCGGCACTCTGTTGTCTATCCAGGTCTAATCTCTCATCTTTCTGTTAAGAAAGCTCTCAATCCCGTTGAATGCTCTGTCCTGAACATCATATGCTTTCAGTTTCTGATGTAGCCTTCTGTATGGGACAATCGAAGGCGTTTTAAGTACTCTGGAAACGCTTTAACACTGTGTAATAGTAACTCTTGCCTGATAAAGCCATTATATCATAGCCACAACAGTGTAAACCTTCTCTCTGTTGCAGCATCTTGGGAGAAGTACCGGAGGTGTTCCTGCCGATGTTGTGGTTCGAGATCCTGGCGGAGGTGACTCCAGACATGGCATCCCGGCTCAACGTGGTCACCTTTCTTCAGTCGCGCGCCATCTACGTCTTTTGGTGGACTTTGGTCGCTGTGGCACTGCTGACTTTGATTGTGGTGGTAGGCCTCCACTGCTGGCGGACTCGCAGAGGTTATGTGGTGCTGAACTAATGATATACATGCTGACTTTGATTGTGGTGGTAGGCCTCCACTGCTGGTGGACTCGCAGAGGTTATGAGGTGCTGAACTAATGATATACATCAGCCAGGGGCTGCCAGGGAGTCGGTCTTGTCCTAGCAGTGTCAGTGTTACCAGAACTTACTATTTGACACCTGGTGCTTCACACTGGAGTAACGCACATGGTCTGCCACCGATTGTAAAGTGATGCATGATATTAGCTATATCATTTGTTGTGTACGAATTATCATTAGGAAGAGTCATCTGATGAAGTACGTGTTGTGTCTGTTATTGTTATTGTAATGTGGAACTTTATCATTTTCACGGTTATAGCAAAAAAATTCTTGAGATTTACATGTTGGTTGATGTACTCATAGTTTTTATGTTTATAGTTTGGGTAATTTCTTACTTTACGTAAATTCAATTTGTAGTTATAATTGTTCCAACATCACAGCTACCAAATAATACGTAAAAAAAAAAGTTGATTAGACTGAGGCCGATGTCAGTGGTGTTGGCCGCCTTATATCCTCACAGTATATGACCTTTATAAAAAAAAATGAAAAAAAAGACAATTATCAGATTGGGTAATAAATGAAAGATGCCAAAATATACAGTCTATTAAAAGATTTTTACAAGATTGAGTTTTGTTATTCTGAAGAATTACACCACAGGGAGCTGAGCTGTGTCACCTTCAGTTACTCCAGTAAGGTGTGGATGAAGGGAAGCAAGTCGTAGGGCTCCGCTCCACACCCTCAACGGTTACCATGAAAGCCTCCTGTGTCAACCATGAAGAACCGTCATAACAGTTAGTGACCAGATTTAATGTTCTTCATTCTTTCCCTCCTCACTCAGCTCTTGGGTTGTCCTGGTGAAATGGGAAAATATTTCTTACGGTAGATAACGGACACACAATTACCCCACTAATTTGGAATGGTATCATTGTTCCTTTGAGAACTTGACCTTCGTATGAACATGACAAGCAAAGCCGTGACATGATGTAACAGTTATGTTCTGCAGATAATGGTATCCTAATCAGCGCTGACGAGCTGACAAACACTTTTCACTTATAACGTACTACGGAAATGATGCTTGAGATGGCAATTTAACCAATCATTAATGGTCGCTCTTCCTGTATCTTTCTCGTAACTTACGTTTTATGACGGTGGAAGGTGGCATGTTCAAAAACCTGTCTGGTATTTGAGACGTGAAATCCACAGATCTGTGATGTTTCTCTTCAGGATCACTTGGCGAAAAGATCAGCATCTGACCAGGACCAACACATCCGTATCATGTGAAAGCTCATATACAGCCCACCAGTGACTGAATATGACACATGTACGAGTTCTGCCACACTAATTCTGGTACGTTAAAATACATCGAATCTGGCATATTTAGATACGTCGAATCTGGCTTATATTTAGGTATGACAGACATCTCGTTCATCACCGCTTGTAACAAAACAAGGCGGAACACTTGTCTGAGTCAGGAACATGATCAGACGTATGACACCAGGAGGTAATGAAGCTTGGTACCTCGCTGAACATATCAGATGTGGCAGATCAACTGTCTGCTTAACATCAGATTAGCACATCGCCTGGAGATGTTGATTTGACCATACCTTGATACACTAAACCTGGATACATCGCCTGGATACACGGTACTTGACACCGCACCGGGAAAATTCTGGGCTGGCTCATAACTGTTCTCAAGCCATATTCCAGTAGTGGTACTTAATGGCAGAGGCCGAGGCCGATAGGGTGTTGGCAGCCGAGCCCGGCTGTGGTAGCGCTGGCAATGTTGACTCGTGAGCAACTAGATGCCTGAACTGGCACAAACATGAGTAGACCGCCAAGGTAAAGATTCGTGGACTTCCCCTGGGGAATGGTACACTATACATCCACCAGACAGGTCGAGGCAGATCATCTTATATCAGTTCGTAACTATTATTGCACTTCACTGGCTGGATCTCACTTTACGTGATCATGCAAGTGATCCATGCAATTCTTCTTCCCGTTATCTGAGAGCAGTTTCCGTCTCATGCGAAAATTGGGTGAAAATTCTCAGAGTTTGCCAGAACTTAGTGAGGCCGTTGTCAATGATGATGTACGATGTTTTGTTGTCATAAGATGTCTAATCGTTCAGAGATGAGGCTATTCTTTATTTACATGGGTGAGTACTTAAGTTACCACCAGGATTCAAATTAAATATTTGGGGCATCTTTAGATGGTTTGTGTAATCAAATTGAAAACATGTATTCCATTATCATTTCCTTACCACTGCAAAGTCAGTGTGTCAACTCGTCAAATGAGGAGCTTCAGTGAATCGCCTAGAGATCCATACCGAAGGTAACTTGATACACTGCCGCCTCCTCACGTCGAACTGTGGACAAAATCCTATTTCGGATGCCAGAGCTCTCGTTCCGTTTCATGTTTCCGGCCTCCATCAGGTAGGTGAAGCCGTCCAGCCCTAGGACGACACGCCCTAACCGGAGGGCAGGAGTTTCACCTATATCTCGTACAGCCACAGAGAGAATGGAACGACCATTTGGGTCTTGATCTATCATTAAATCACCTTGTTTGATGCGGCCCACTGCTGGAGCAAGTCCAAGCCTTCCTGTTGCTACGGCAACGTCTTGGAAGCTTACTCTCACCACTGTCGAGGTCGCTGGGTTTCCTGATGTACCCATGGCCACGTGAGACGCAGTCAGTTGTGTGTAATGTCTGCCTCCCATCATAAGCAGCTTCTCCACCATCAAGAGGGAGTATTCCGAGGGTGTAAAGCCATTCTGACGCAGAGCTCCGGGGGACATGACGGCAAACCGGAGTCGCTTCTTGAGGTACTCCTTCCAGTGGTCTTCATCTGGCACCACGATTAAGGTTATGTCCACGTCTCGGTGGTTGGTGACATGTATGAAGTACCTGCATGACAAGAGACACGACCATTACAGTTACGCTGTCTGCATAACATGATTACAGGAAAAAAAAAATAAGAGAGTTGAGAAAAAGTTCTGAATGGGAAGAAGTTATTGCTGAACCCTTTCTGCACAACGGTACAACCCTTGGGTTTGATGCTCTAGCCTCTGACCTGACCTGGCCTCTAAAGATTACTACATCAAAGGTCACGCCAACATACCCAAGAGTCACACAGTCGTGGTTCGAGAGGTTAGTGAAGACTTGAGAGTCGATGACCATTAAACCTACCAACGTATATGCAAAGGAAAAGAAATTCATTTCAAAATGTACCATTTGTGGTGCTATTTCTAGAATTCTTGCCAGAGTTGTTACATGCTTCTATTCGAGTGAAAATTTCAACCACAAAGCTACAGTAAAAATGTCCTGCAAACAATATTGGAAACTTTTAGATGATAAGTTTTCAAAAAAGAAAATCATTACAGGTCTAGCCTGTGTGTGAGGTCTAGGGTAGAGTTGCCACTTGTGTGACACAGGAGGACACTAGCGGGCGGGCCAGCTGCCTCACCTGATGTCCGGGTTGAAGATAATGTAAGGGATGAGGTTGGAGAGAAGGACCTGACGAGCATTGTCTGGGAAGCACTGGTCCTTGGCTCCGCTACACATCCTCATGCCCGTCGGACTCGGACTTCTTCTCTAAACACAAGCAATGTCGTTAATCTTAAAAGTTCTTAAAAGTACCTACTCACTCTACTTGTCTACCTGGAGCCTGACCAGAATCTAACCTGCCTCTCACATGATTAAGACAGCAATCATAACATGCACCTATCCTCTAGTTATTGATGATTTCTACAATATAATTACATACTTTAATTTTCTCTTGACTACCTATTTGTGTTATGTAGGGGGGGGGGACTTTTACACTTGTGGCGCACCATCTGTTGAACATTCTTGAGTATTGTAAAGCTTTTCAAATTTCTCCATGTTGTCTGTACTAAAATGCCTTCATTCATTTTATTCAACTCATCCACCATTCTTGTACTATAAGAGTAGTTCTCATCTTTCTTAACAAGTTCCTTGCTTAACGTTATCCTACGTTCTCTGGTACTTCTCTCCCTACATTTTTCGAAGAACTGTCCACTGTCTGCGTCACAAATTTAAGGACTTTAGCCTTTCCCTGTAACTCGCCTCTCTTAATTCTAGTGCCATCTTTGTTGTTCTCTACCTTCTCAATCAGCTCTTTGTGCGGTAACCAAACTTAAAAAGCATATTCTAGTTTTGGCATAAGTAATACTAATATAGTTTGCTGAGTATATCCTTATCCATGAACTTGAATGCTGTTCTAATATTTGCCAGCAGACAGTTAGTCTCCTTAACTATCTTCCTAAAGTGGGACTCCTGGGACAGCTTAGGGACTTATGTCAACTCCGAAATCTTTCTCTTTCACAGGTCCCCGCAGCTTATTTTACAACTTATGTAACTTCCCTCATTTTCTTAATCAGCATGCGAAATTCTGATTCAGATCAAATCACCGAAAAATCAAGGTGTTTGTTTAATCTATTGAAGTAAACTTTATCAAGATGACTTATCTTTGCTTCAAACATTTTGGATTGAATAGTTTTACCTCTGCTGCAGAGTACCCAGTATCTCTCTCTCTCTCTCTCTCTCTCTCTCTCGCTCTCTCTCTCTCTCTCTCTCTCTCTCTCAGTGCCAGTAACCTCTCTTATTCCTTATACTTTCTTTTTACACT
>JAUTXX010005519.1:0-10084 GCA_032273605.1 Panulirus laevicauda
ATGCTCAGCTGATATGAACATCTACTGTGTAGGTATCATATAAACTTACATTACTGGGCGTTCCTACTTTTCCCATTTGTAATGCATGGTTTCCTCCCTAGTGACGTAGTCGTTTATAGAACTTTTTCCTCTTATCTCGTCAAGTGTAGTTTCTCAGGATTCTCTCCTGACGCGCGCTCTTTCTCTTCTCTCTATGAAAGATTTTTTCCTTCAACCACTTAACCACTGATGGTTCCACTAACGACCCCAGCAAATGTAAGGTAGACTCTTATTACAACAATTTATTGTTTGACTCTGCTGCCAGCGAGAGGGAGGGCTCAGGTGGTAGTTAGGAATCCATTATGTAGTAGGCTGCTTACAACAGGCGCCCAGGGTCGTACTACCGTCTTGACTGAGGAGCGATAAGATGGTGGCCGGAGCCATCTTACACTCTCCATGTTATGATCGCTGGTCTTACTTTCTGTCTCATCAAAACATGACTACCAGGCCGATCTGCAATCTTCTTACAAGCACCATACACTTACTCAAGACTCACTTGTATTCTCCACATAATTTGTCTTGCAATCTCCTTCAGCACAATGATTCATTAGTAAATGTAATCATGACAGAGTCCAACAAACCGACTGCCCTTAGTCCCTGGCTTCATGAGGAGCTAAGAATCTCCAGGTTTCCGCATGACTGCTGCCAAGGAGAGGAAGGGCTAAGACAGCAGCAGGAATGGCTCTTCTCACGACCTTTCCCTCTCTACGCCTGCCTCTTATTCTATTTACTGTACCAACATTCTTGATCTCTCTAGTAACATTTCTTTTTATACACCTTGCGCTTAGTATCTCTCCTGATACCTTACTTCTCTCTGAGACCCTGTTGTCCAATGATGTTCTCACTGCTCCTTTTTCATATCTCACTATAAGCTCCACACACGATTCCGGTTCAAAGGTGTCGTCTGTGCTTATTCCATCATCAAAAACTTGAGGACTTGAGTCCCCAGACATGCTATGTGGTTCAAGGTCTTTCTCTCAACTACCAAAGTTTTCCCATGTTTCGCCTATTGCTCTCCTAATTCAACTTATCTTATATCTTTCTTCGACTATTTAAACTCCTGCTATGAGACTGTAACATCCTCTCACCTGCAAGCCGAGATCCTCTACTTAGGGAATATTAACGTAAGCTATTGAGAATGGATGAATTCCTCCCATATGGATGGTGGGGGGAATGAAGCCCTCACGTTCTCCTTTCCCAGTGATACAGAGCAAACCGTCTACCACTTTACCCATATTCCTGACCTCTGTGAACACTCTCCTGATATTCTGGATCTGTTTTTCACCATTAATCCATCCCACTGCAACTACTCAATCTTGCACCCAACTAGTTCATTTGATAGCATTCTCATTGATATATCTATTCTAAGAGCTCCTCCCCCTCCAGTAGCCCCATTCATAGATATTGGCACCATCACAAAGCTGACTGGAAAAACTTACATAGATTCTTTTCAGACTTTCCCTGCACTAAATATTGTTCTTATGTGGTGATGCCTCTATCTCCGCTAAACGCATCGCAGAGGTTATTGTGGCAGGGCTGGAAGCATCTGTCTCCACTTCCTCCAAGTTGATCTCTTCTTCCAATTGATTTTCTGTTCTGAGGACATTCAGGCAAGGGATCAGGTATATCGAGCTCGGAATAACTCTCCTTCCTCCATCTCCCATTCAGAATTTATCACTGCCCATAAAACATTGCATAACTACGTTATCCGTGAGGCAAAGAGTTCCTTTATTCAAAGAAAGCGCGGCAACCTCTACCCTTCGTCCAGTGATAGGGTTCTCTGGTCCTTAGCTAGGGGCATGGCTAGCAACTTCTGTCGTTCTGCCTTTTCTTCACTTTTCCGTTCTGACGATATTTGAGCTGTCTCTCCCGTATACAAAGTATCTCTCTCTTTGATTACTGTTTCTACTCAAATTCCACTTTGAATGACTAATATTTCTTCACCACCTGATGCTCCTCTTACTAATACTACGCCCCTTTCCGTAATACCTTTCCGAACTGTCCGAGAAGAACTTCGCTCTCAGGATACAAGCAAGGCCTATGCTCTTGATGCCATCCATCCCCGTGTACTGAAAGAGTGCGCTTCTGAACTAGCACCGATGCTTACTCGTCTGTTCCGTTTCTGTTTAAAGACCAGAATTTTTCCTTCTTCTTGGAAGCATGAGTTGGTACTTCCCATCCCTAAGAAGGGTGAACGTTCAAACCCCTCTAGCTATCCAGTCTTTGAATCCCTCCTCAACTCTCATATCCTTAAACGTCCTGAATCTCAGTCCTCTCTTTAATCACTGCTATGGTTTCCGTAAGACGAGGTCCACTGGTGATATTCCTTCCTACCTCATTAATGTTTGGTCATTATCCCTCAAAGATTTCTGGGAATCTTAATCAGTTGCACTTGACATATCCAAAGCTCTCCACAGGACATGCTACCGTAGTCTTATTTGTAAGCTCTACTCGTTTGGCTTCCCTCCCTCACTTTGCTCCCTCAGTTTCCTATGGTTGTTATTGGACCACTCTCTCGTTTTCCATCAATAGTGGCTTCCTGTCTCCTACTTTTTTCTCCTATTCATCAAAGGTTTCCTCTCTTTCACAAATAACCAAATAAATTCATATGCTGACAATTCAACACTGGATTCCTCCACATCCTTTAATTCTGCTGCTCCTCGTTTCACTCAATCTGCATTTCGTTTCGACGCAGATTCCCTAGTAAACTCAGACTTGGACAATTTAGCTCAGCGAGGTACACGAAATCTCGTTTTTACTGCCTCCAAAACCTAGTTTCTACCCATCTATCCATCGAAAGTTCCTCACAACTTTTCTCTCTCCTTTGAACGTTCTGTATTTCCACCTCTTGACTCAATGAACATATTTGGCATTAACCATAATACCACTCTTTCTTGGATATCCCACATTACAGAAAGCTAAGTCTGCTTCTAAGAAACCAGAAGTCCTGTTTAGATGTCGAAATTTCTTTTCTTTTGAATAGTTGCTCCATTTATACAGAGGACTGATCCATCTTTGTATGGAGTACTGCTCTCACATCTCGAGTGCTTCTAGCTCTGCATCCTCATTTGACAGCGTTGAGTCGAAAGCGGTCTGACTTATAAAGTCTCCCAGACTAACTTGAAAATTTGACCCGCTTGCCCTAAATCACAATGTTGTTTCACTTTCCCTCTTCTACATATATTGCTTTGGTTTTTGCCCCTGAGAGCTGGCTGTTTGTGTACCCACACTGAATACTAAACCATGAGATACTCGGCAAGCTGTTGCGTCACATGATTACTGTGTGGCCGTTGGCAACTTAAGGGTGGGCCGTTTGATAAATGTTTCTTACCCTGCACATCAAAGCTTTGAAACTCTCCACCTTCTTATGTCTTTCCAAACAACTACCGGTTGGTCCATTCTAAATGACAGGTCTTTCACTTTCTCCATAATTTGTAGACAATTTCCCTTGTCTCAACTCCTTCCCTTTCATAACTTCATGTTTCAATCAAGGCCCGGCCCTGTTGTGGATCTTTTTACGTGACTGAAGCCTCCAATGAAAAAAAAAAGATGAGAAATACTCTAGTCAGTGATTCTACTCGAGATACTTCACCTCACTTTTCCCCTCCTCCCATTGATACTCGCTCTCTCTTTCACGTTGAACATATCTCGGATCGGAAGATAACTTACTTGAATTTGACAGCGAAAAAAGCCAGTTCTGTATCTTTTTGCTAAATCACGCTCATTCCCATCGTTTTCAAAACTCAACAATTGAACCCGACAGCGGCAAGATGAATATGTTAGGCAAAACTAAACCATCCAATGAATTCTGAAAACCCAGAACAATGAACATTACTAATTTGCTTCCCCAAAACAGTTGGCGTTTTATAGATGTTTTCTGGTTTTTATCCTTCCCAGTATGGAGTGCTGTTCACATATCGTGTGGGATAACCATTAACTTTCTTTGCTCCAGCCACAGTAAAATCAAAAGCTATAATTATCATTAATGCTGAAATATGCTTACACGAAAGAGGATAAGAAATGTCTATATCCTTTTTGTAATAGCAGCTTTTTATTTTACTGTGGCTGGAGAAAAAGTTATTTTTACATGAATTACTGTTCCACGGCCTCTCTCTAATTATGTGTCACTATATTTACCATCGACTTACATTATTTGTATTTGAATAACAATTCCAGGAAGGGTCCAAGCCTATGGTTTGTTTTGATACTATTTCAGGACGACAGCTCAAATTCAGACTACGAATATATCTTTTGCTATCGTTTACCATGTTTTCTTTGTTCACTTATTGATAATTGGGAGATTTGTTGTTCGACAAAGCTGCTTGAAACCAGTCAACCTAAATATTTTAACGAGAGAGGCTGCGTAATGCTTCCAGCTTCAAGTACAGAGATCACAATGGGATGATTTATTCTTTTTTCAAGATTGAACCTTGCACTATCGTTAAAAGAGTTACAAAGACACACACACCACATAGACCAAAGGCCAGTCGAGGTGGTCTAGCCATAATGCTTAAAGAAAAAGCTCCCTTGTAAACTGTAGAAGAAAAAGATAGCAAAGGAAAGGCTCTCTCCCCGCCCTCCACTCCCTCCGGCACACGCTGGCAGGAAAACAAGTAGAAAAATACCTTGCAGGATTAATAATCCTGAAGGAAATATTCATAGAAAAATCATAAGGTAGAATGAACATGAATGTCATGCATCTCATCACCAACGAAATGCATCTCTTCACTTTTTCTTATAAAGGCAATACTAAGGATAAACTTGAGCTTCAGCCTCTCGACTTAGCAGCCTATATTATCCCTGATGTTGAACAAGGATACAGTAATTATCAATTACTCGCTCAAGCAGGTCTCATGATTTAATCAATGTTAGTATGTTACCGCAGCATTGCCAGGGAGAGACCAGTGGTTGTGAAGGTAGCATGATATACCACTACTCGATGACTGAATATATGAATTATAGGACTTATAGGAAGTTTTGGAATTTGAGCGAGGGAAGACCGTATGGGAAGGACTGGACTTGGGGGTTTGGGTGAGGGTGTGGAGAGTTTATGTGGGGTGAGAGGATGTAGCAGAACCAGGGGGCTGAGGCGTCGGTTGAACTTGAGGTTTAGGACGGGACTGGGAGTTTGGGTGAGGATGAAAGGAACTCATGTATTTTTCCCAGGTCGTATTCAAGGTCCCGTTAAAGTGGTTATTGACACAAGAGGGTGATGGGGGTGGAATTCTGGTAGCGCTGATGATTCGACTGGGTCACGGTGAGATAGGCTGGAGTCGGCCGGCTGGAGAGAGGTGGTACCTTGACTAAGTCACGGTGAGGTACGCTGGGGTAGGCCGGGCGGGGAGAGGTGGCTCCTCGACTGAGATAGGGTGAGGAAGGTTTGGGTCTGCCAGGCGGGGAGAGGTAGCACCTGGAATGAGTCACAGTAAGGTAGGCTTAGGTCGGCCGGACGGGGAGAGGTGACACCTCGACTGTCACGGTGAGGTAAACTGGGGTTGGCTAGCTGAAAAGTGGAAACCAGGTCGGATCCTAAGCAGGTCTGATTGTTTTACCTTTATATGTGGACTAATCAACGGACAGAACAGAGCTGAAGTCCAAGTCGTCATCCACCCCTATGTTCCTTATATCAAAAGTAAGGATTTTTTTCTCTTGACATAACGACTTCTGCAAAAGTTGCCAGACCATCACACACCAGCACCAACCTAGACCAACCCTCAAACACTGCAGCACCACCCAAGCCCAAGACCCCTCACATACTGCAGCACCACCCAAGCCCAAGACCCCTCACATACTGCAGCACTATCCACGACCAACTCTCCCACACTGCAACACTACCCACGACCAACATCCTCACACACTGCAGCAACATTCAGGACCAACCCTCACACACTGCAGCGCTACCCACGACTAAGACTCTTATTCACTGTAGCAAAATCCACGACCAACCCTGACATACTGCACTACAACCAACGACCAACCTTCACACGCTGCAGCACTACCCATGACCAACCCTCACACACTGCAGCACAACAACAACCAACCATCACACACTACAGAATTACCCATAACCACGACTCTCACACAATGCAGCACCGACCACAACCAACCCTCACACACTATACCACCATCCAAGACCAACCTTAACACACTCTGCAGCACTATCTACAACCAATCCTCGCACACTGCAGCACTATCCACGTCCAAGACCCTCACACACAGCAGCAACATCCACGACCAACCCTAACATACCGCAGTACCCCCCACGACCACCCTTCACACACTGCAGCATTAACCAAAACCAAGACCCTCAAACACTGCAGCACCATCTACAACTAACTCTCACACACTGCAGCATTACCCATAACCAACTTTTACACACTGCAGCACCAACCACGATCATCCTTCATACACTGCAGCACCATTCGCGACCATCCCTCACACACTGTAGCACCATCCACGACTAACCTTCACACACTGCAGCATTACCCACGACCAAGACCTTCACACACTGCAGCACCACCTACAACCAACCTTCAATACTGCAGCGCCATCCACATCCAACCCTTACACACTGCAGCAGCATCCAGAACTATCTTTAACACACTGTAACACTACGCATGACCCTCACACACTGCAGCATCATCGACAGCCAACCATTATATACTGCGCTACCACCAACGACCAAATATCCCAAACTGCAGCGCCATCCACGACCAAAATTCACACATTGCAACACTCCCCACGACCATGACCCTCACATACTACAGCACCACCCACGACCAACCCTTGCACACTGCATCCCCAACCACGACCATCCCTTACATACTGCAGCACTACCCTCAACCAGCCCTCACACACTGCAGCACTACCCACGTCCAAGACCATCACACACTGCAGCAACATCCATGACCAACCCTCACATACCACAGTACCACCCACGACCAACCTTCACGCACTACAGCATTACCCACGACAACAACCCTCACGAACACTGCAGTACCACCCAAAACTAACCGTCACACACTGCAGCACTACACACGTTCAAGACCCTCACACACTACAGCACATCCAAAACCAACCATTATATACCGCACTATCACCCACAACCAACCATCATACACTGCAGAGCCATCCACGACCAAAATACACACACTGCAGCACTACCCACGACCAAGATCTTCACACACTTCAGCACCACTCAGGATCAACCCCTCACAAACTGCAGCACCAACCACCACATACTGCAGCACCGCCTACCCCAACCCTAACACATGGCAGCACCATCCTCGACCAAACTTCATACACTGCAACGCTACCCACGACCAATACCCTCACACACTGCAACAACATCTACGACCAACCCTCACATACAGCAGTACCCCCCACGACCACCCTTCACACACTGCAGCATTACCAACGACCAAGACCCTCGCACGCTTCAGCACCACCTACAACCAACCATTACACATTGCAGCCTTACCCACGACCAAGACCTTCACACACTGCAGCACCACCTACGACCAACCCTCACACATTGCAGCATTACCCATGATCAAGACCTTCACACACTGTAGCACTACCCTCGAGCAAGACACACACACTGAAGTACCACCCACAACCAACCCTCATATACTGCAACATTAACCACGACCGAGACCTTCACACAATACAGCACCATCCAAGACCAAACCTCACATCCTGCACACCATCCAAGACCAAACCTCACACAATGGAGCACCATCCACGAGTACCCTTCACACAATGCAGCACTACCCACGACAAACCTTCACACTCTGCCGCATTACCAACAACCAAGACCTTGACACACTGCAACACCACCCACGATCAACTCTCGCATTCTGCAGCACCAATTATGATCAATCCTCACACACTGGAGCACCATCCATGACTAACCTTCACACGCTGCACCACTACCCACGACCAAGACCCTCACACACTGCAGCACCACCCACGACCAGCCCTCACATACTGCAACACCATCCACGACAAATCCTCACACTGCAGCACATCCACAGCTAACCTTAACACACTGCAGTACTACCCACGACCGAGACCCTCACACACTGCAGCATCATCCACAACCAACCATTCTATACTGCACTGCCTCCTACGACCAACCCACACACACTGCAGTGCCATCCACGACCCAAATTCACACAATGCAGCACTAACCACGACCAAGATCCGCACACACTGCAGAACCACCCACGACCAACCCTCACACTCTGCAGCACCACCCACGATCAAGACCCTCACACACTGCAGCACCAACCACGACCATCCCTCCTATACTACATCACCATTCATGACCAAGCCCCATGGAATGCACCATTACCCATGACTACGACCCTCGCATACTGTAGCGCCAACCACAACTAACTCTCAAACACTGCAGCACCAACCATGACTAAGACCCTCACGCTCTGCACCAAACCCACGACCAAGACTTTCACATAATGCACCAACAACCACGACCAACCCTCAAACACTGCAGCAAAACCCAAGACCAAATCCTTCATACACTGCAACACTATCCACAACCAACTCTAACACAATGCATCACCCACTACCAACCCCAAAACACTGCAGCACCACATACGACCAACTCTCAAACACTGCACCACCAACCACGACCAATCCTCACATACTGAAGCACCACACACGACCATAACCCTCCCACGACCAAGATCCTCTCACACTGCAGCACCATCCACGACCAACTCTCAAGCACTGCAGTACCACCCAAGTCCAAGACCCTCACATACTGCATCACCACCCACGACCAAGACCCTCACACACTGCAGTACCACCCACGACCAATCCTCACATAATAAGATACCACCAGCAAAGCCACAGATTGCTTAAACGTAACGAGTGGTGTGCTACAGGGGTCGGTCCCAGGCCCAATTATTTTCAAAATATATATCAATGACCTAGAACTCGGTCTCATATTTAAGATCTCCAAATCTGCTGACGATACTAAACTAGGAGGTAGAACTGTAAACAGGCGGGACTGCAATTGAAAGAGACCTTAACTTACTAGCAGAGTAGTCAGACAAATGGCGAATGAAGTTTGATGTAGACAAGCGTAAAGTTATGCACTTTGGAAACAAGAATATACGTTACGACTACAAACTATTCGGAAACTCTCGAACTAAAGTAAATGAAGAAAAGGACCTTAGAGTTGTCATTAGCAACAACCTGAAATACACTAAACAGTGTCAAACAACAACTAAAAAAGGCAATCAAATGATAAGTTTCATAACCAGCGACATAGATTACAAGACACCAGAAATAATTCTCACATTTTATAATTCTCTAGCAAGACCACATCTTGAATATGCAGTCCAGTTTTGATACCCAAACTATGAAAAGACGAGGAAAAATCAAGCAAGTACAAAAGACGCGCGACAAAAATGATCCCATCCCTGGCATACGAAGAAAGGCTAAAATGATTGGATCTCTTCTCTCTCTCCAAAAAGAAAAAAACGTAGACTTCGCGACCTAGTCCAAGTGTTCAAAATTCTGAACAAGTTCGATAAAGTAAAAATTACAAGAAAATACAGTTACCAGGACAAAAGAAATGAAATTCAAAGCTAAAGGATGTAGTTCGGACTTGGAAAAAAGCTTCTTTGCCTATAGGTGCGTTGAGCACCGGAATAAGTTACCGTCAAAAGTCGTTTAGACAAATATTCTATAAATTCAGGTATACTCTCAGAAAAACGTCAGAAATAAACTGTATAAACGACGGTGATAACGGGGACACTAGGAGGGTAATGTGCAGCACCGGAGAGTCGGTGATAGCTTAAAAAAAACTGCTTAGTTGAATTAAAATTTCTTGTCAATTATTTTTTTTCTTTGGCCCAGTCGTGGTCCAATCAGGCTTCCTGTTGTCTGTCTTTCTCATGTAAACTCATCTAAACACATACAACCCATTTCACTTCACACCACACACAAACACACACACACACACACACACACACACACACACACACACACACACACACACACACACACACACACA
>JAUTXX010005540.1:0-24674 GCA_032273605.1 Panulirus laevicauda
CTCACACCACATATTGTCCTCAAACATCTCATTTCCAACACATCCACCCTCCTCTGCACAACCCTATCTATAGCCCACACCTTGCAACCATACATGTGTTAATTTAATAATGTACAGGGATCAAAAAAGAATATCAGTTTGGTCACGCTCAGGAATTAGAATAGTCTGGATTTATAATCCTCAAGGACTTCTGGTGAATATGGTGAGGTAACCCCTACTGATATTACCTGTTACCTGCTATTACCAATAACCATTTTCCAGGGGCTCCCACAGCCCAAGGCTACACTGAACTCAGTGACAGAAACAAGATGGATTCCTTTGAAGTGAGAAGTTCTTTGATAATACAACTGTTTAGTAATCTGATGATGATACAGTCTTGCCAAAGGGAACTTTTTACTTGTGTAACCTCAAGGAGGCAGTCTGATAATGCCAGATTTCTCTCAATACAATGATATATGTAGTCACTTGATTTCTCTTAATACAATGAAATATGTAGTCACTTAAGCAGCTGTTACATTTACAGGACCCTACTAATTACACTTGTATACCTAATTTTTCATTTGTGAATAAGGATGTGTGAAAGATAAGCATTTCATGTACATATGCAATGCACAGATTTGAGTTTTGTATTTTTCTATCCTTTGCAAAAATTGGATCAAAACAATGTTCTTAATGTGTAAAGACATTAATCACACCTGCATATAACAAGATATTTCTTGATATTTTCCCCTTCCTTGTTTAAGTGAAAAACTAAGACACCTGACTCTACTGCAGATTTAACATGGCCATGAAGGAGTGTCGACGTGTATACCCCCGTCACAACAATGGAGAGGTAATTTTTCTTGCCAAGATTATAAAACTTTAAAGATTGAGCATCCTTCATTTGCACAAAATGTGAAACTGGGGCTAGTAATATAATAAGTAGTCACTGATATTAAGTATCAGTAAATGTCTAGCATATTTACATTAAAATTTGTTAAGGTAAAACTACTTGCTTTATTGGTAATTTGTATTTTAGCCTTTTCAGTTAGATGGGCTCACACAAGCAAGGACTATGTATGGTGAAAGTGTATGTGGTTTTATAATCATCTCTACCACCTACAAAAGATGCTTAAGATTTTTTGGTTTGTGATAATGATAGATGTAATGACCCTGGCAGTTAATAGGCCTGAAGCCCAATTAACCAACCAACCTAGATGATCTTGGACTACAAATGTCGATGAAAAAGCAGGGCAGGTAAAGTGTAAAGGTTAAGGAATATACATGTAAATATGAACTAGGATAAGTCATTGAGAGACAGATATGCAACAGTGTAGTGAGGTTGAACTGATATGGAGGCTCCCTTGAGGTAAAAAAAATAAGTGGGGAAAAAAGGACCAAAACAATGCTATGACAATTTGAGGAAGTTGATCAAGAAGAAAATGAGGCCTAGAAAGAGAATACTTTGCATTTATTGTTAATAGACTGAAATAATTAACCTTGGGTGACTTTTTGAAAATATGAGATGGCCTAATGTAATTTTTCTTTTAAGTTCTATATTAAGGTTTGTCTTCCATGGTTAACACAGACAAAAAAGCTTTTTCTGAATATTCTACCATTGACCAAATTCAGAAGAATATTACAAGGCTTTAGCAATGTAGCATTAGGAGCAGATGAACAACAGTCTCATTTACACACATCCATGGCTTCTTTTTTTCTTCTTCCCAACTTTCCTTCCTCTTTTTACTCTTTCTTTTACCAACTACGAAGTAATTTGGGATTTTGTAGGATGAGATTTAGCAGAAAGGAAGGATACAGTATAGTTTCAGATTTCTGATGTGGCCATTCAGCTTTATGGGAAAGTGACAATTAGTAGTTTTGCCTTCATGAGTAAAAGATAGGCAAACCACCTAACATTTATTAGGATAAAGACATTTTACAGTGTCAAACTCTTGCTGTTTGAGATTACACTGCAAATGACAAGTCACCTAAAGCAAGGCTGTTATCATCATTAAGTGATGCAAGGGTGTACAGTTTTGTCAAATAACCTCTTACTTCAAAGAAGTCTATCTATGCTACAGTGTGTGCCACAGCCTTAGAGCTGCAGGAGATCCTGGAATTGCTTAATGATGGTAATTTCTTTCTTTTTTTTCATACTAGTTCACTGTTGCCTGCACCAGAAAGGTAGTGTCAGGACAGATGTAGAAAAGGTCTCTCACTCACATCCTTTCTCCAGCTGTCATGTGTAAGACAGTAATATCCATATCATTTATCTAAAAAGGAGTGGTACTTTCTCACTTCCCTCACTTTATAACTTCCTCTATTGGCAGAAAGAACCGTTCTTAAGTTCAGCATCATTTTACTTATTTTTTTGCCCCAAGAACCCCTTTTATGGAGTTCCAATAGCACACAAAAAAGGTGGCTATATCTATCTGATGAGACAGGTCAAGAAGTGTGGTGATTTTTTATTTCATATTCTTATCCTTTATTTGTAACATCTTGAGTTTGCATATTCATGTTCTTTTCAGGGGACATTACTTCATTTGATATGTATGATTAAGATGCATGAAAATATTTTTCTTCCTCTTTTCCTGTTTCATTTTTAATTTTGCATATTTTTGTGTGGGAGTTATATTTCAACTTTTATTACTTTTCTTTTCAAAATTGTTTTTGGTCAGGATTTTGAAGATACAGTTCTGTCACTATTGTATTTTACAAATTTAAAGGACTCAGTGCAATCACTATGTCTGTTATGCCACAGTTTATGCAAACTGCTTCTTTTCTGGTCTTTTCTTACATTCAAAACCTTGAGAATGAAAACACCAGAGTGACGTAAGGAAATTTCATGTTCAAAAAAGCACTTCCGAGGTAAAATTTCTGTCGGAACTGCTTTGTTAAATATATTTTGTAATCTTGATGTAGGTGCCCAGATACCATTAGTTTTCTCTAAGCACCAAGTATGAATTATACCTTTTTCATTTAATTCATTCAGTGGTTTCTCAGAAAATTTCATTGTTATTTACATTTGTTTAAAAGATTCCATATATTTAGTATGAAAATCTGAATAAATGTGTTTTAAGCCAAACAGCGTTTTCCACAGCTAAAAATTTTCATCTTCCGAATAAGTGTTAATCAAAAAGCCTTTATTAAAAACAGTGAAAACATGGTATTCTTTACTACCTTAACTATATAAGACCTGCCCCTTTAAAAATTCACAGTAATCAATCTGATTTGATCTTTATACATTTTTGCGATCAGCATTTGCTTACAATTCATGGAGCTGTCTTATCTATATTTTCATATGTTACTGTAGTGCCTTCCACTGATATAGATCTAATCATGAATAACCTAAAATATGCAAAAAATGCACAGCTGTGTATAATAGAGCAAACAGAATATGTTCCATAGCGAGAAATACAGGGTAATGCACTCAATTTAACAGCCAAGTCAGACTTCATTTAAAGTATGTTTTCCCTTGCTTTAAACAAGCAAAAAGATCTGGTTTTTAACACCATAAGTTCTACATAAATGGTGGAATTCAGTTAAATGATTTAACAAGAAAATAGTGAATGTGCCATTTCAGACTTCCTACTACTTATCACAGATGATTAGCAGGATCACATTATCTGAAGTTAATGAGAATGGCTACATTACACAACCTAAATCTGTTAGGCTGGCAGGTATGCTACATTTGGAAGCCTGCCATACGTGATGAAAATCCAGTTCACTTATAGTACCTATTCCTTTAGAGCAACAAGCTGAGAAATAAGACTAACGAACCATTAACCTGCTCTTTAAAAACACTGCATATGTACAGTACAGCTGTATAATAGTGCAGCCAAGATTATGGAAACTGTGGGCCAATCAATTTCACATGATCTCACTGAAAACAATCAGAGTAAGAAGTAATTTAATTGATCAAATTGAGAAAATGGCTCTGCTTTTGGTAGATAATGACCCTAATATTCCACGCACCTCATTCTATATGACAATTAACATTCATCTGTTACAAAGGAAAGCTAATCTCTTTGGTGAGTATTCATTTATACTTTATTCATTATGAACTGTGTAATATAATACTGAAGTATTATTTATGTCTATTATGTTCTTTAATGAGAAAAGTTCAGTGTTGGGTTTTGGACAGTCTTCTGACTGCCTTTCATTTCATTTTTACCATTTGATTCTCATATCACCACCTTCCCCTTCCTCCTATGTAATACTAGCATTTAGAGTTTTTATATCCTCTGAAAGAGGGTTACTTTTGCATGACTTGCATACAAATTCTAGGACTAACCTAACATCAATCTATTGACTTTCAGACAGCCATGCATTGCAGTGGAGCATTTTATACAAGAGTTGTCCTATCTGCTTGCTGTGCACCATTTATTTCAATAAACACATTTATTAGCAGTGCTTCTCTTTGTTCACTAGCATTCTACCACACTATCTCTCGTATATTTGCTTTGCTATCAAAAAAAAAATTCCCTTTTATAACCAAAACCACTTATACTTATTTACCTGTCATTCTGTTTACTGTGTCTTCTATAGGTTTGTTTACCCCTGGCCAATAGCACTTGACTCTATCTTTTCCATCATTACTCCATCTATCAATGATCTCATTATTTCTCTTTGCCTCTCTCTAAAACATATTCCCTGAGCATTTTGAACCTTTCATTACATTTGACTTCAAGTATGCAGTCTCGTGGCCAGATATCTGACAAGAGAAGCATAGCAGGGGGTTATGGTAATACTTTGGATGGAATTCATAACTTACAGCCATTTCATCAGGAAAAAGATTCAAAAGTAAGAATTCAACACTAACATGTGCGCATTTTTGCTTCCATTCATAAGTCTATGATGCTTGATGAGTGGTTCAAAAGGCAGATCTACAGCTTTTAAACCTTCCATTACATCCCCCCTGATCTATCAGTGGATATACACCTTGTGGCACTCCGTGTTCTACTCATGTTATATGGTTGGAATCACTCGACAGTCAAGCGTTTTGCATAATTTATCGACCATTGCAACTGTGATCAGAACCAATATTTTAGCTGTAAATTACGTGTCACTTTGATAATATACTCCTTGTACTCTGATTTATCCAACAAAAGACTCTTGGCCTTGCTTTTATTAAGTTACAAATTCGGAATTACTGCAGCCCGGTTTAACTACAATTATTTCATTGCCATCAGCGTTACCACGGATCCCTCCATTTACACAACCGCTTACCTCATTCACGAAAATTTTCCGCTCTTTATGCTTCCCCTTCTTGGCTTCTGACTATTTGAAAACCGTGGAAATTCAACACACATGACACACCCACCATGTTGACATTGTCCGAATCCTTGGTCGAATCCTGCTGCTCGTGAACCACCTTCACCCCCTAGCGGGAAGTTCAAAACCGGCAAGATTTCCAGACCTTATTTGGTCTCTCGTAATTTGCTCAGTGTAAATATCACTCAGTCTCTTGTGATATAAGTCTTAAGAAGGATTTGTGTACTGAAAAGGTGAGTTACTTTGCCTAAAACTCAGTGAAAGCTGTAAGGAAGACCACTTCGATGACTCGTCCGGCTCTCATGAAACACGGCTAACGAGTCTTATCCTTTTCTCATCGACGTCCATGATTGTCCTGCTTTTTACAGTCTTTGATTTGTGGTCCCAGCTGATGCATTTTGCGAAGGTTCTCTTATAAGACAACTTCTGGTCAGATAAAGTGTTTTCTTTCACAGTCACTACAATAATTATCGTAACTACTTTTCCGTATCGGACCAATTTTTTTATAGTATGCTAGTTACCGCTATTCCTACAATTATCCAATCATGCCCACACATTCACATTCCTATCTTCCATGAAAATGTTCACTTACAACATACTACTCTACTCCCATGTGTTGTTTTCTAGCGCTAGATGTGTTTATATAAGACCACTCTAACCCTTTAAACTATTACCCAGTTGATCTCGCCTTTGCTATGTTCAAAGTCTTTGAAACTCTCTTTAACTCTCACTTTATCAAGCACTTTGTCTCATTCCCTTCCTGCTGACCACCAACATGAACTTTGCAGTGCTAGGTGATCTACGAGATTCATCTCTGGTCTTCCTCTCCAACAGTTTTAATGAAATCTTGTTGCAGCAAAAGCTTTTAATAAGGTCTATATAGCATCTTTCTTTCAGAACTAATTTCTGTCTTTTTTTCTGCTGCTCTTTGTTTCCTAATGCACAGCTTCCTCACAGTGTTCAACTGCAGTACTCATTGATAATGCATCTTCCATAGTATTATAGCAACATTGGGGTTTCTCATGGTTCTGTTTTATTGCATACTTTCTTCTCTCCATAGGGGTCTCTTTTTAACTTCTTATGCTGATGATTCCACTTTACACACTTTCCTTCCCCTTTTCCTTATATTTGTTTTACTTCTCATAAACATATTTCCTGTATTAGTTCAGACCTGTGACACACTCACATGGAGAAGCGTTAACCAAGCAAAATTTCGTAATGCTAAACGCAGTTTCTCCTTATGTTTCTTTCCAAGAAACATTAGTTTTCCTTTGTTCAGTTTCAAAACACCACAATTCAACCTTGTAATAGCATATACATGTTGGGCATAACCATATCCTCCACTCTGTCTTGGAAAACTTGCATAATCATTAGTGCAAAGTTTTCTTGTAAGCAGCTATTTTATCATATTCATGAGTTTTATTAACCCTGTTATGTCATACTGCTCACATCTCTGGGATGGTTCATCCTCCACCTCTCTTCTAATGACATTGGAATCAGAAGCCTTGCACCTCATTGATTTTCCTGCTATCACCTTTCTTCATCTGTCCCTTTTTCTGTGCTGCATAGTTGCTGCTCTTTGTTCTATAGGTATTCTCCATATTCTGGGTATTGTTTCCATGTGCTCTCTGCATGTCTCTTCCACCATGGTTTGGACCCAAGGTTTCTGTTTACTGCTGCTTTCCTCTCAAAAGATTGACTGTTATGATACCTTCATTTTTCTTAAATAGCTGAGCTGTGGCCTTTTCTTTCCCTCTTTATATAACCTTTCTGCCTCTGAGTCAAGTTTAGAAACACATGCAGAGCTCTCATTAATTACTGTATTCTTCTCCTCTTACATATTGCCTTTGCCTCTGGTGACCTTTAATAGGGAAATATTTTTCTGAACTTTGTAAAAAAGCTTCAACTCTCAACACCTTGTGTTGTCACTCATTTGAAAATTCATTTAATCTACTCTTCTCCATTGCTGTCAATATATCAAAAGGAGTAAAGAATTGAAACTACAGTTAATACAAGTAAATGTCTTTGTATTTGAAAATTGTAATTACAGAAATGAAGCAATGAGAAGACAAACATATGGATCTTCATTTATAAAACTGATTGTTTTATACATCACAGGGATAAGTACAGTACCATTATATGAAAGACATGATTACATCAAGATCAGGTCCATTAATATTAGCTTAAAAGGAAAAACAATGAAATTTCATTCTTTTTACACTTTATTGTAAATCAAAATTGTTTATGATAATTACATATTAATCTTAACTCTGTCAAAGCATAAAAATAGGTGAAGAAATTACCTAAAGATCATATACAGTGGTATAAATGGTCTATGAAATTTATATCTGGTGTTCATGAGGTAAAACTGATTAAAGAAATTAATATAAAAAGCAATTTGCCAATGATCTCAAGTAATGCAAATATGCGGTAACTGTTAACAGGCGGTTCAGTTACTTACTGGTAAGCTAATGAGGCCTTTGTGGAACAGATCATCAACCATTGCTATATCTAGTTCCCTTAACTCTAAATAATGACTGTTGTATATATAAATCTAGTTTAGTCTGACCAGAACATAAGCTTGTACTTACAAGCTCCTTACAGTGACTAGACACAAAGTTAAGGCTTGCAGTGTTCATAATAAGTGTTTAAAATGGACACTGTTAAGACTTACAATGTGTACCAATGTCTTTCTTTTAACTTAAAATTCTATAGGTACCAAATAATCCTATAGAATATTCATTTTACTTGAAAGGTATTAAAATTTATTCAATTTTATCTCAAAACTCAGGGAACCATACTGGGTACACATGTATCTTCATACTGTTAAATATTTATAAACTGAATATAACATACTTGTATCTGTAAACTAAAACATACCCATAAATGGTATAATGCTAATTAACAAGTCATGGTACGTAATATTTTCTATACAGGTTAATTCTCTATTGGTTGAAGGATTCCTGTGTCTCAACATCAATGTCTACATCATTCAGAACTCAGCTAAACAAGAAACATCATTATTCTATGCATTAAAACAAAATTCAATACTGTATATGCACAAAGTCAGCATGCCTTGATAGCAGATTTTTCTATCAACTTACAATGAAATCTTTGATTAACAAGATCTATCATAATGCAGATACTGATGTACAATGATAGTCCTTCATACTATAATGTCAAGACCAACAATGTGCTATTTCCGCAAACACATACACATCTCCTTTGGTCCTACAGCACCATACAAAAATACCAACTTCCTCTATTCCTAGAAAATATTCTATGGCACTCTTCATTTGTGCATCTTCAAAGCCTTTGTACTTTTTCTACAAAAATGCTGGTGATTAATGCCATGCACCATTTAAACTATCAATTACTGCAACATTACAAGCATAAATTTAAGATATTACATCTTCACTTATACTGTAAACCATACTAAATTATAGGCTGGTAAAAAAGAAAAAATAAAACAAGACATTTAATGGACTTGCAATGAGAAAGATGAGCATTTCTACTTTCCATGCCAATGGTACAACAACATGGCACTATAAAGAGAAATCCTTCACTAAAATTCACCCTACAGAAAAAATGGAGAACTCTCTCAATTTACCGAAAGCTCTTTCTTCTCATTATATCCAATAATGACAATGAAAGCTAATGAAAAAGTAACAATTCTGGGAAGTCTCATTATCACAGCTTGTTAATGAACACAAAATGAAAAGGAAGGGATTAACCTAGTTTGTGACAATGGGGTTTGATCTTAGGATGAAAGTGTAGATACTTATCTCTAAAGCATAAAAGTATGTGTAAATTCATTAAGTGCAAACATCAACTCTGTGATACACATATTTTCACCAATATACAATAACGGTACATTCCAAACTTGAAGTATGAAACTAAATACGAGAAAATTATCACATGAATTCGTGCATTAAAGTCTCTACACTTAGTAAATGGAGAATCTGCCATATCAAGACATACAGTGCTGTTATTTGTCTAATGAGGCAAAAGCAAAATATCATAAGTTTAACTCCTCATGTTGTAACAAGTAAAAGATTTTGTATAAGGGATAATAATGGTTTACAGTCTGAATTACACCACATTTAAAACAAAATATCAGACTGACATTTTCTTCAAACTTCTTTATTTCAAATGTTATAATGTCTCAATATTACTTATTGTTACAAGGTTTGATTACAGTGACAAGGTCCTCTTCAAAATAAAAAGAAACTGAGGTAAGAAGTTTTCATAACTGTTGAATTAAAGCAAGAAGCTACTATTCTAAATACTAAAAACTGAGATCAGAAATTTCCATAACCTTTGAATTAGAGAGAGCATGATTTATTATAACTGGATTTTACTAAAGATGCTAATTCTGTACAATGGTCTTAATGAAGGCAAGTCTAAAATTACTCCAATAAATGCAAGGCAAAGGATCTAAAGTACATCAAATATTTTGAAGACTTTGTTGCTGTTGTCAGCTATAGAGGCATGTTAAGGTCCTGGCTAAGATTAACCACATTTCCTACTTCCCCTAGTCTGGTTGATGGATTAACATCATGGTACATCTAAACCAAATTACAAGTCAATCTGGCTGATAATTTTAAAAGGGTTAATGAGGCATAAGGACTTGGATTAACTGATATCTTTAACAAGCTACAAGTAAAAACTGGACAGGTCATTGTTATCTTATTGCTGCAAAACTTTCACAATTAATGAGGGAGGGAATTTAAGTTTAACATAATACTGATCTGGAAAATCTGAGTAATCATCAAGAGTAAAGTATCTTTTGGTCATTATCATATCAGGATTGCCTTAGAGTACATGGACAGTGAAATGTATGTAATGTTAAATGACCAGAGGTGCATCATGCTTCAGTAGTTTGATTAACTTGCTTAGGGAAACACTCATGGTTAAGAGACCTAATATGTGGGATGAAGAAGTAGCTGGACTGAAGTGAAATGACTTTTAAAGAGGAGGGATTAAAGGGAAACATTATGAACACCTTTAAATTCCAGGAGGGACATTCTGTGATATTAGAAGGGACTACAAACAAAAGACAAAATGAAATTTGGTAAAAAAATCACCAGCAAAGATGAGGAAACATTTCATTAACACCAAATATGTAGATACATGAAACATTTTATTAAAGCAAAGATGAAGTGAAAGCAAATGTTAAAAAAATATAAAAGTATTTCATGACAGAACTAATGAAATTAAGAGGTGGGGCCTCTTGAGTGCAAAGCACCCTTTCCAGATAAACAAACAATTAATTGCACATAGGCCCAAGTTAAAATCCCACACAGGGTAGCTGGCTCAAAACTAACTCATTCTCCACTTTTGTAAGTATGTAAACAAAAAGTTATACAGAAGGATATGATACCATAAATTACAAAAGATGAGATGGCACGAGTATGTAAAACTTTCCCTTTAACACACATATAGTAATCACACACACATACAAGACCAAGATTCCAAGAAAGAAATCACATGTTCATACAAAGTTAACAGTTGATAATATGTGCTGCAAGAAGAAAAAATGTTGATGGAAGATAGAAAGATAAGTCAAAGCATCAGTTCCCAAGCAAGTGTATAACTTGTTACCAAGGTAAAGCTTCACAAGTAATATCATCAGTTCTCCTAAAATTTGAAAAGATTCTTAGTAATATAATATTTATCTATTTATTTTTAGTAATACAAATTTTATGTTACATCATAGTCACAATGACCTGTTTCCCTTTACTTCTGTAAAAATTATTAGTTAAACTAATAAGCAGAATATATGTCCACATACGCTATTGATATACCTTGTAAAGGATCTGTAAATTTCAAATTTTCTACTCAAATACTGAAGTCTTTGACCTCTTTCAACAAGTAATAAATTTTCTGGTGAGTAAAGGTATGGTTGTAACAAGAACTAATCCCCAGGAAGAGAAATACTAATACTTAATCCCTCATTGACTATCTGTCAATTGCTTACAGGAACCTGAAAATGAATAAGGACTATCTCTCTTATGATCATAAAAGTCCAATTCATCTTCAGTATCTGCAATAAAGTAAGCATCCTTGCCTATTGTAGTAGTTTACTTCTTCATGACAGTGTTGCATGCTGCATTCTATCCCTGAAAGTAGCTAGTGCTACTATCTTTTTCTTTCATATATCCCTAAAATTAAGGAAACCAGAATGAATATTTCAAACATAACCAAAATATACTACACACACAACCAAGTAATGACAGAATAATATCTCACTGAAGAGGTCTTGGGGGTTCTTAGAATGGTACCCTAAAGAATGTCTCTTCTCTAAACCAACCACTGAAATTCAAGGTTTTAATGGTCAAAGCTAAATTAGAATAACAACAATACTCATTAACAGTTATTCAATTAATACAGGCAGTATGTGGCAATGATATCTATCATTTCTCATCATACAAGAACTGTACACGAACAACTATAGAATAATTTTCTGATATTCATGTGGTGATTATTATGCTCTGTGATGCACACTTAAGATACATAAAATGGATGTGGGTAGAGATGAGGTATATGAACCATATATGTGGTCCTTATTGTAAAGCTGCCTCACCTGAGGTAGCAAACAAGATCTTTTATTTATTTGGCTACATACTTACAGGTTTTGTTTTTATTTGGTATCAAACCTGCAAGTCTGAACAACTGAATAAAAAAAAAAAGGACTACCAGTGTGTTTGTGTGGGCCCCCAATAATTCCTGACTTATACAAGCTGCTTTAAATGCTTAACTCTGTTACATAAAAAGTACTCTTCTGAAGAACCACGGCCTCTAAATCATATTACCAGCTTGTTTCTTCTGAGGTTACCATTCAAACTCACTAGATCAGCCAGGAACCTTAGAGAATACAAGGGGCATGAATGTTAAGCTGCCCTTTTTAACCAAAATTTTGAAAAAATTGATGCTACACCAGTCACATTGTGAAAAGTGGCATTCTTACTTTCTCATTCTAAAGCACTCAAATGCAGTAAGATTTTATGTAGATACTACTCGCCAGCTATTGAATCAGTCTTACTCATACATTTCTGATTTTTGTTTTCCTCCCTTACACCCGACTCCATAAGATATCAATGACATTACTTCACTAGCACAAAATCAGTTAGGCCACAGACAGCTGTAACTTCAACTTATCAGAAATGCCCCCATCAGCCTTTTCTCCCATCATAATTCAAACCTTTACCCTAAAGCGACGAGTCAGGTTAATAAAAAATGTGTATGAAATTACAAAAGATGCGACTAAAAACTTACAAACCGCTCTTTTGCATTTGCATCCTAAAGGATACTATCTATAAATCTATATCTCTGACACCTGTTCCCTTTTGGAACTCCCTTGAAGAGTGGCCATGGCAAAAGAATCTTTATAACTGGTGAACTACAGTGCCACTTCTTAGCTTGTGGTGCAATATCCTTAACAAGCCACTGGCAGAGGGCAACTTTAGCACAGTGTTTTCAGAGGTTCCTACCTAATGTTCCCAACAACTACCATTACCTACTACTAATGCTTCCAGCTAATGTTACTACCTACTACTTCTATCTGTTCCTCCTATCTACTACTATCTATTCCTCCTACCATTTTGCCATAAGGCAGGGATAGTGCATAGCACTCACTGCAGAAATATCTAGAGTTAGTGAGTTAAGTGTTGTCAAGAGTTATGTGTGACAAGGAGAGATTGTATGTATGTGAACAGAATGCCAGCAGTTCACTTAAGGGTGAGGCAGAAAGAAAAGATAGCTACCTGGGTCAATGGAGTGCAACTTGACTACCACAGAAGTGCTGGCTCACTACACAGCCGTCACTGACCCTCCCAATACCCAGGCAGGTAGCACCAGTAATGTACCTTCCTAGTTGGTGACTGCATACCAACAACTACCTAAAGGATATAACTAAAGATTTCCTACCTTGAAGTACACAAATAGCAAGTCTCCATTATGACCTTGATAGAAACAAAATTTGTGGCCTCAGAGATAAGCAAGCAGAAAGTCTGAGGCAATTCTGTCTTTACCTGAGCTTGGGATGACTCTGACAGGATAACAGTTTTGATGGTAATGAAGTACTTGATTGGACAGTCTTGGTCAACACAAAGTCTGACAAGAAAATTTCAGTAAATGGTTATATGAGAGGGACCATCACCATTTCTGAAGCCTGGCACATGCTTAACAGTTGTCTAACTTCTATTATTCTTCAGTTACAAACAGTACATATTGAATAGAGAAACAAACTTGAAAACGACTTAAAAAAACCTGTCATACTTCATTAAAAGGTATAGTAAGATAAATTTCACCGAGTACTAAGAGATATATATACATATTTAATCCAATGGCAATGTTTTCTCTCTATTTTGACAATATATGCCTCACACAATAAAAATATTGGACCCTCATTCTTTGGCTAGTTTCATTTTAATTAGAATTCTCACAAAAGTGTTTTGCTTCATTTTGATTAACATTGGCCATCAACCAAAGTTAAATTAAATGGCACCTTCCAAAATTTGGATTTATATATAATTCAAGATATATATAATCTAAGTTTAGCCTCTTCATGTCAGCAACCTATGGGACTTAAAAAAAGGTTAGTGATGACAAATTACCATTTAAGCCGACAAAGTTTTCACATCAAGTACAGAAAATTTTCTTCAGAATGTGCAGATGAAGTTCAATAATACATTAAACAATCTATGCCATTTCACGAATTAAGAGCTAAAAATCTTAAGTGATATCTGCACTTCAAAATCATTCATGGGAGGACTGAATGAAATGATTTTTTTCCTTATCTTCCTTACAACTAAGTACCAAGAGAACAGTTAAAATGAGGTGACAGTCTTCATAATGTCACCAGCATTAAGCATACATATATATTTTACAAAGTGTTAAGTCTTTAAATCTAGATAAGTTTACGATTAACAAAGGATCTCATCACAGTAAAGCAGCTGAAAGCTATAAAAAGAGCACTGTTTATTAAGGCAACCCCCTATGTACTTAATAATAATAATGACAGAGTGGGTATTTGGATTTTTATGATAAAACCAAAAGATGCGTGAAATTACTGAAATATCAAAACTGACAAATATACCCCATGATGTTACCTTGAGCATTAAAAAGATTATGACTGTAAAGTCATAAACAACAAATCATTCCGTGTGCATAAATCATCTGATTTATCTTTTTTTAAATATCTAGTACATCTTAATGAATGCTGAATTCTAGATTACTAACTTGTAGTAATCTGGTTTCTTTCAATATATAAGAAAGCACACAAATTATACAAAATACCAAAGCATATAGAATATAGAAAATATATATCAATTAATTACTCTAACAGCATAAAGACACATAAATTAAAATAATGCCTGTTATCTAAGCAATAGCTGAAACCCACTCACTGGACTAATATTTGGTTAATAGTAAAGACTTTGCAACCATAAGTTAATGAAACTGGAGGGATCAAACTGGCCAACTTCAAACTTGAGTCATAATATGGAATGCTCATATACCTAAAATGTATTATTCTTGGCTTGTACAGTATCTCTTGTTTTTGCATTTTTCATCCACAAGGATTTTTAAAAGAAATGCAGTAATATATACCTGATCATTTGAAGCCATTTGAGTTACTATGGAAGAATATAGTCTAAAATGTTCAGTCACATTGTGATAACCTCTAATGTGTATAAACTCTCAAGTAGTGAGTTATATGGAAAATGAACAATGTCTATGCAGTTCTTTTAACTTTATATATTCACTTCTAAAAGTTAATAAATTTTTGAAAGTGTTTCTGCAACAAGCTTTCCTACTGGTTTTGTGGCAGTGATTTGCATAAAACTGACATGGTACATACATAGCATGAAACAGTCCATCAGTCCAGTGCTTAAATATGTACACTCAGTGATGAAGTCTTTTTCTTCATGACTGCAATTTTGCTTAGCATCGCATCACTAAAACCACCCTTTATAAGACATGCATCAACCCTTACAGTAAGCATGCAAAATTGCTCCCTGTTCAAGGTATAGGTTTCACATTCTTACACATCTAATTCTTATTCTTTGCTTTTCACTTAATCAAAATATTTTATACCTTTAGTACCTGCAACTTTTGCATGCGGTTTATATTCTCAGGGTGGGGATGGGTCTTCTTGACTGTAACTCTTGTCAGGTCTTGGTGGCTTCTGTGGTGGTTCAGGTGATATATCCGAGATGATACATGAAGGCTGTAGAGACATACCACCAGTTAGGACAGCTATAATTAATTTTTCATATTCACACGTCAAAGACTATGAGTGTTATGGAGTGCAGTGCACAATTTTACATAAGTAGCAAAACAATCATCCAGGAATTTCAGCAAGAGTTGAATACTACCACACTATGGATAAGTTTTCAGAACTTACCGAATTCATGAAAGCATTCCCATATATAAAAATATGTTGTTTCTGGGAAACATTTGTTCTGTTTGTCTAAACAGGATATGGATTTTTTACCTGGAAGGAACACTTTGCATAAAGAACAATAAAAAGTACGTGTCTCATTACTTGTTTCAAGTAAACTTCTGCTAACCGAACAGTTTTTGATATTGAGACTTAATAACTATTCCATAAATATCTGGCCTGCTCATTTCCTACACTCCATCTGAGGTTGTCATATGTATCACAGAAATAAAACGCTTTCCTTTAAAAGTGCAATTATTATATCTGGTTCCTTCCCTACTCAAGAGCCATTTCTCTTGATCATCATACAAAACAAAGGGAAGATTGAGAAGTATGCATGGAATGAATGATCATCATACAAAACAAAGGGAAGATTGAGAAGTATGCATGGAATGAAAGGAATGTGGCATCACAAACAGTTGGTTACATCATGATAAAAAGAAAAAGGCTTTTGAAGAATGGAAATAACTTTCCTCTACAGGTGCTGATTGTAATCTGTGCCCTTCCAGTATCCTAAAAGTAATGTGTGCCCTTCCAGTATCCAAAAGTCTACACAGCAGGCTATTAATAATGAAATGGTGTATCACACATTTATGGATTAATGTCAAATTACCTTGTTAAACTTCAAATATGAATTCAGTTCCCACAACCCTAATGCGGGTTCTATATCTCTGATGCCGGTTCCTTTCTGGAACTCCCTCAAGGAGATGGCAATAGAGTCTCTATAACTAGTGAACTCCTTTAGTGCCTCACCCTTAACAGGTCACTTGCAGAGGGCAAGTCTAGCGCAGTGTCTGCAGAGGCTCCTACCTAATGTATCTGCCTAATGCTCCTACCTAATGTTTCTGCCTAATGCTCCTACCTAATGTTCCTGCCTAATGCTCCTACCTAATGTTTCTGCCTAATACTCCTACCTAAATGTTCCTGCCTGCTACTTCTATCTACTGCACCTACCATTTTGCTATAAGCAGGAATATCACATAATAATTAATTTATTAATGTGCTACTGGCATCAATCAGTCAGATACGATTAGTTTAAGCACATACATTACTTGATCTCATTTGCAATGTTAAAAATTCTAAGCTTTTAATCCACAAAAAGGGAAAGTTTAACAGAGAGTAAGAATTCTCATTCATAAACACAGCCATATATTGCAAAAAATAAATTCTGATTTTCTTTATTTGAAGACAGATTGTGTTGTCAAGGCCTGGAATATATCAGGATTCCCCAGAATATTCTCCTATGGAAGAAGGTGGTATGGAAGGATGGAGATAAGACTTTCTTTCAGGAGGAAGACGGTGTAAAGAAATATCTGAGATTAACCCAAACCCAGCTCCTGTAAGAGATTTACCTTATATGAACATCAGGTAGAAAGGGGTCTCCATGAAAAAATAGCCTGGACTGAACTTCAAATGTAATGGAAGATGGAAATTCAACTCTTCTCTAATTCAAATTGATCCCTAGAACAGATTCTGCTGATGCTACCTCATTTATAGAAGCTTTAGAGTCAGTCAGGGTCCTCCGATCAATAGGGTGAGGAAGGGATCCGTTACTTACTAGGACCTGGCAGAAATTCTTGACCCACAAAAGGAGCCCCAAAATTTCCTCAAAAGATAAAAAAGGAGAGTGAGGAACAAGCAGGTACTTGCAGATAAGAGGCAAGATTCCACCATGATTCAAAATGATTCTTAAGAAGAACTGCATCCAAATTAATATCTGATTTGAACAAAAAACTACCAAAACTATTATTTTTCTTTTGAATTAACAGTCAAGCATTCCTAACTAATGAAAACATTATTTACTGTGCTGGCTAATCCTAAGCACAGTTGGCAGGGGTGTTGCACTGGGCGCAATGGGCAGAAACCTAAGAGAATGTAAACAACCCCCCCACTATGGTCACTAATGGGTTACTGAGGCCTCAATGCATATCCAGTGATTCACCCTTTGCTCCCATTGCCATCTATGGCTGGCCAAGAGAGTCTACAATTTGTGTGAAATCTAACTTGTGGGAAATTCCTAGTGTAGACTGATGCCACTGGCACCTTGCTAAATCAAGCATCAAATGACGCCCATAGCATGGAGAGGGTTAGTAAACTAAATGACTATCAAAAAAATAGGTAAAAAGGGATAATAATTCATGATAAAGAAAAAAGCCCATCTAGTAGATGTTTGGTCAACATGCACACCAAGAGAATTTTGAGCCGCCTGCAGCCAGGAGTAAGTCAATGAAGTCATCTTTGTAAAGGTCTCTGACCAAAGGTAGGCCTGAAATGAGCAAGCTTCGGCTGCCTAGTTGGGAGGATTGTAACAGGTGGAGAAAGCCAGTGTTTTCCCATTATGAAGACAAACAGTTAAAGATCCTAATTCCAATACTCCTAGAGAATCTCTCCTGCTCATGGGACAGACTGCAGAAAGGGAAGCTTTATCATTTTGGGAAAAATATAAGCAGTACAGTACTCACATTAGCAGCTTGTAAGGAAATGGCACTTAGCCTCTGGGATACACTGTCACTATCCTGGTCACGCATCTTGACAGGCAACGGTGGTGGAGCCTCCTCTTCACAAATTGAACCAGTTGGTGTACTCACTGTAAGGTAGCAATAAAAAAATTTAATTTACATTTGAAATTCTTTGAATATGTATAAACAAGTACATGAATATAAACAATTACTTTTATCTTACATTAAATTTCCTATACTCTGGGTTGCTGGGTTACCATTAGGAGAGATTTTCATAATACTACAGTAATGACCATGTAAGTTTTCCTTAAATGTCTCATTTCTGCTATGGAACTCCTAATGGACTCCTCTGCACTCACCATGAACAAAGAATATGTTTGGTTTATAGTTTTCATTGCACTGTAGTTTTATTTATGTATGACTGGTTTGTTAAATAAATTCTAGTGCATTTATTTCTTAGGAGTTACTATTTTTTTGAGTCTTTGTGCAACTGTTTCACACCATGCATAAGGTAATAGAATTATGTTGAAATGGAGAGAATTCATTGATTTCACTTCAACAGTCTAAAAGTGAGGACTGTTGAAATACTTATGACAAACCTCAGATTTGATCCCTCTGAACAGTAGCTTTACAAGATCATATGTGATTCAAACTAACCATCACAAACTACCACCAAAAATTTGACGACCAATAATCATGTAAAAGAACTTGTTGCATTTCACCGTAAAATACTTACTAAGACTCTCTCTGGAACTGAAAGATGGTGAAGGAGTAGGTGATAATGAGGAGCTCATGGTTAGGGATCGTGGTCGAATTAGCAGTCTCTCTGGTTCCAGTTCTGTTCTCTTAGGGCGTTCACGTGTCAGCTGAAAATGAAGAGCAATCAGTAATTAAAAAGAATAATGAATATGTTCATGATGGAAGTAATACTATCACATAAGTACCATACTTTCCTGTGCCTGCAATCAAATGAGCTATGGGAACATTATACTTACATAATCTGTCAGTGAGGCACTTGGATTACCTATTAAATGCATGTCTATATTTGGGTTACTGCCTAATTACCCAAAAATGAGTAGTTTTCTTCAAGTGTTTGCTATTTCTAAACAATGCAAATAAAAACATTGTATCTAAACTGCTATTAACTGACAACCAACATCATTTCAGGCTTCCCTACTTTTCTCTAACTTTTCATTTATCCATCAATTAATTCGCAATGAGGACTCATCTATTGCTGAGGAAAAATGGATAGGGAAAACTCATGTGCAGCTGAAGTGAAATGGGGAGAAATGTGTCTGTCTCATGTTTTGATAAAAAGCAGCAAAGTGACTACCATTGGTACTAAAATTGTTCAATATTCCTTTGGGGATGAATGCCAAGACTGATCAAGACTAAGTAAAAATTGAAAATTTTCAAAAAGACATGTTAATGAATTAAAAGCTTAAACACTGACTTTTCTTTCAGTAAACCAGCTTAATAGCAGCATAAAGAACTTGTCACGGCTGTTACTTGTGGAAGGTGGCCTCCCTTAGTGAATTATGTTGCATTTGCATAAAACTTATGATTCAAAAGGTAGACTGATTTTTAATAAGAATTTCTTGTCTTAGGAAATGAACAAATCATCAGCTTTACTAGAGCTTGGAAACTTTTGAGTTTTTCACAAAATACCAGAACATACTCTAAAAACATTTACTAAAAATCAAATTAATTCTAAACAAAAACAGCAGAATAGTGAATGCTTATCAACATGCCACCGGGCTGCTTAGCATCCACAAACATTTAACAAAACTCAATATGAAAGCAAAAATACTTCCAATATAATCATCTAAACATGCTTGGTACTCATTTCTTTGCACTAGCACTAGACCCCTCCCACCCACATCACTTCATAATCAATCATGAACCCCCAAGTAAATCAAAACGTTCACCCCCACTTTACACTTCAGCAACCGATACTTGAAGAGTCCCCCTCTAATATACATAACAATGACTAAACATATTCACACTGTAATGATGTGACAACTCACACCTCCCCAACCTAATCTCACTGCACACTCCATCATACATACACTCATCTGCAACTACAATCCCCAGACACGTATGAGATACACTTTCTAGTCTGCACTATGAACATCACCCACCTCTCAATTGTAAATGCCATTTCACTATATCAAAAAATTCCACATGCTAAAGATGCAACCTCCACACAGAAGATACTGAAAACTTACTTCTCAATTTTCCTGTACTCATCCCACAAACAAACTTCATACCTCTTAACCTGTACTCTTACCCAGTGGATATGGTTGGCTTACTGAGTGCTCCAGAAGCCCCACAGGAAGGGTCCTGGGGCAGGAAAGGAATGGAAGGTAAGGTGGATACTAGAAATTGAGATGGGGAATGGAGGAGACAAGAAGCATAAGTGACACATATTTACTACTAATTCTAAATCTCCAAAGTACATTAAAAAGTAGTGAACAAGGACAGCTGATGTCTTCTGCAGGAGTAGTGGCTGGTGATGGTTTGGATTACAAGTGTCCATTAAACTGTTTGACACAACTTGAATGACACAAATCTCTTTAGCTAATAATCATGTCAACATAAATGGGGTAACTCTTGCATAATACTGAATATCTACCCTCACTCACAAATTAGTTTACTAGCTACCTATACAAATATATGGCAGATCATTATTAGCATGACAAATCCGTGCCACTGTTCAATTTACGAGGCTGCAATATAGAGCTTACATAAAAGGTTTCTGGAAGAATGGAAGAACATGCATTACACCAAACAGAAACATTCTTTCTTTTATGTACCACTGCATTTAACCACTACTTTGTTGTAAAGATGCTCACATAATCATAAACAAATATCTCATCATTATACATCTTTATGCTTTTTCTCATTCTGATATTAGTCTCAGTGTAATATTCCTTACTTTCATCTTCCTCTTAGTTTCTTCCAGTCATAAGTAACTTCATCAGTATTTTCATATACCAAGAGGTAATTCAAAGCCTGTTCTTTATCATACAGAATACCTGTCTCAGGTCTACATATTTCTAAAACATTAGAGATATTCTTTTCAAGTCTCTGTATCATCCTATCCATCCTAGTTCCACTATATATAACATTCCTTTTATCTTACAAACAATTCTCAACAAAAAATTTCTTTTAAGCTCCTAACCATTCTCAACATTTTTATCAAAGCTTTTTAAAATCTTGCTGAAAAGTTTCCATACATGCTTGTCAAACGGCACACCAATACTTCCATTTCATGTTACAAAAGAACAGCACAAAGTTATAGCTGCATGCAATGACAAGCTCAGGCGGCAAGCATCAATAGCCAGGTCAGCATCTGAAGATGCATCATGCAGCTATGACAAAAAATTGAACTGGACACCTACTGGGATTGTTACCTGCTCAGTCAACTCAAATATTGGCTGAGGTGGGGCTAACTGTGAGTCGGATCGGTCAAACCACTGAGTTGAAGGTTCACGCTGGGAGGTGAAACTTTCACGCCGTAGCAGCCGGCTGAAGCATGAATAAATATACCGTTATTAAAATCAGAGCATTAATCAGTACATATATTTAAGAAATATATCCATCCTGTTTTGCATATGTTTAACTGCAGCCATGACATAAAAAATGGTACATTCTACGATAAATCAACCTAAACTGATTTATCAGAAAGAAATGAGTATCTGAAGCAAAGCATCAAATTCTGTTGATCATATCCATACATACATTAATAAAATGCCGTAAGGTATAAGAGAGTGAATATCTATTAATACATAAAAATGTAATTCTGCCATAAGACAGTACTGACACACAGCACTCACCACAAGAGTTATTTGTTTCACAATACTGTTGTTCTCTGCTGCCAAACATATTGTACAAATGTTTCAAAAGAGAGCTTTCAGGAGAATCATATTTCACTGCAATTTCAAAACTGAAGTAATAACAAATGCCCTTAATACAAACTAAACATAAAATTACTTGATATTTCAACATTAAATTCATAATTCATACAACTATCATAATTCATACGAATAATGTTTTTCTAATAAACTTACAAACATACAAGATATAATAGTATAATTGAGTTTAACTTGTAATCATCTACATCCTACTTCAGTGGAAGAAACTTTAGAAAATAGTGATGAAATGGCAATATGTATACCTGAAACTCTTCTCCTTTTTTGCAGATTTTGATGGTGTTCCATTCATGAAATTTGAAGAGATTTTATGGTGACGAGGCAATGTACCTCCACATACCTTCCCTGAAGTGCTAAGTCTTGATAAGGATGACTGGGAAGTTGATAATGACATGCTCCTGAAATGATCATGAACTTAACAATAATGCATAATACTTTAAAAGCATATGTTATAACAAGATTACCAAACACAAAAAGTAGGAAACACCATGATAGACATATAGGGCCAGATTAAACTTGGAGGAAACCTGGGATAACATTTTGAGGAACACATTTTCCTATGGCCAGAAAAGATTGCTGGGTAGGAGTATACATTCATAAAGTCCTCTTTATCCAAGAAAAGATATTTCTCATATCTAAGCTAGAACAATGGAACAAAAACAAATTACTATAAGACAGACAGGATTTGGAAAAACACCGAATAAGTTAGTAAACATTCATAAAGACCTCTTTATATAAAAAAAGACAATTATTTTAAAACTAAAATTTCACTGAAAAAAATCAATATATAACCGACATGATTTGAATAAGAAAACATTGAATGAGTTGGTAGTCATTCTTAGTGTCCTCTTTATCAATGAAAAGACATTTAGTTTAAAACTTAAATTAAAACAACTGAACAAAAACAAATTAACTTATGATTAGCATGGTTAAAAAATATGCTGAGTAACTCTTGCTGAGGTCAGATAACAATCTCCATAAGTGAAGTTACTTGAGAAATCTCTTTCACAGTCTATTACTTGGGAGAATCTCAGCAAGATTCACTGGACGCAAAATATTGCATTCTGGGATGAGAACTGCAAGGCTTATGGGCATTGACAATCTGATGGCATATCTCAGATGATCCTTTAGCAATTTCACTTTGGAAAACAAACTCTTCCCACTACAGTTTAACACCATCAATGAGAGAGAAATTTTCAGGGCAAATATCTGGACTGATTCAAAGAGCACAATAAAGTACTAGAAGTAGAGCCAGCACATTCAAATTTTCAGCCACTGTCACAACTTTTACTGTCAAATCATTCTACCTCACTCATCACTCTCACACATGATCATTTCTCAAAATATGATTGACTTTTGTGTGAGGCCCAGGGAACATGCCTCGCATGCACATGCGTCAATCTGTCTCTGAAGGCATATCCCCATTAAAAGAGTAGAAATTCCTGGCAGTGCAAAAAGTATGTCAAAAGCAAATGAGAATCTAAACAGTTAGCCCTAAACTTATCAATATAGCAATATAGGTCAAGAGTGAAACAATTTCAATTTTTTAGTTCCTTCACAGATTTGATGTTAATACTAAGCAATTCTTAAATGCTAGAATGAACCAATCAACTTAAAAGAAATGAAAAGATATTAAGTAAAAGAAGAGCCAGAAAATACTTAGAAAGAGATGAAGTTGGTGCAAGTTGAACTAAGTGAAGAGGAGGTAAATGCATTAACATTATAAAAAAAATCAATGATTAAATGAGAGGCAAACAGAGATTCTTGGGTGCAAAACTTTCTACCTGTGCACAGAAATAGGTAACTACAAATACATAATTACACAAATACATTATATGTATGGGGGACTCCAAAGTATACAAAATCCCCATTATTAATATATAAGTCATTACATACACACATGCTTCGCCTTCAACCTTCACTGGTATAGAATGTACCTAGTGATCCATAGCAGCCTAAGATCAGCCTGCTGACCATTCTCTTTACCCATCTTTAACCCATGATGTACCAGAAAACACTCCCTATGCAACCAGAGTGTTAATGGCATCTCATATGCATGTATCTGTAAACACTTCCTATGCAACCAGTATTATTTGCATCTCATATGCATGTACCTGTAATCTTTCTAAGATAAGATGACTGAAAGTTGAAAAAGTAAACAGAGTATAACGATTGTGTCCTATCTAAATTGTGTACATTTTCTCTGTAAATTTTGAGCATTTGGCTGTAGACAATAAACTACTACTAACAACTGCAACAAACAGATGCACACACATCACAACACTTTATGACCTGTGGTTCTGAGCAGTGGATGTGACCAGCTTCCTGAGTGCTGCAGGAGCCTCAATAAGATAGAAGGGACTTCTGGGCAAGGAGGTAAGTATTATGATTATAATAATACTACTACTGCTGCTACTACTACTACTAATTTTTTTTTTCCATACATATTCACCTTTTCCCGCATTAGCGAGGTAGCGTTAGGAACAGAGGACTGAGCCTTAGAGGGAATATCCTCACTTGGCCCCCTTCTCTGTTCCTTTTGGAAAATTAAAAACGGGAGGGGAAGATTTCCAGCCTCCCGCT
>JAUTXX010005541.1:0-19272 GCA_032273605.1 Panulirus laevicauda
TATATGCTACCTTGCTGACACAGCAAATGGGATTCAAGTATCAAATACATGTTTGAGGACAATATGTGGTGTGAGGTGGTTTGATCAAGTAATGGAGGGGTAAGAGAGACATATTTGTGCGTGGGCGTTTATGTATATACATGTGTATGTTGGTGGGTTGGGCCATTCTTTCGTGTTTCCTTGCGCTACCTCGCAAACGCGGGAGACAGCGACAAAGTATGATAAATAGAGAGAGAAAGAGAGAGAGTTACTGAACTCCGCCTGCTTATGGTTACACGGCAAGTCAAAAGTTACCTTTGGCGAGGCTGTGATCGGTAGTTAACGAAACAGAACATAGACTTGTCAAAGAATTTCTCGCTTCTTAGGAGGCCATTTTGTCCTTACTCCTGAGTATAGCGCAGCTGCAATAGTCTCTGGTTCACTGTGAAGGGGGTCATGGGATTGTACAATAATGATATTCTTACCTACCTTCCTACCCCAGAAGTTCTTCTTGTGTGTCTGGGAGAATGTGGAACAGTTGTACGTGGGAAGGATAGATGATATGGAATCTGATGATTTGTAACGAGGTTATATGTGAAAAGAAATATCTTACTGTAGTTACAGAAACAGGATAACAAAGCACAATACATCTCCATACCCATCTCTCCCTCAGGCTCAACTGTAGGCAGGAGAAAGATGAGAAAGTAATGCCATGCAGTTCAGTAGTCAGATACTGCCATAGAAATTGGATATGTCCATCTATGCAACTGTTTAACATATATAAGGTAACGTTTCTGGTTGCACTTGTGGTTATAGTTACACAAACTCGTGAGCAAACAATTTACTTGGAATAAGGCAAAATTTTCCACTTTCTACGAAATTGTTAACATAGGGTAATGATAGTAGGCAAGAGCAGCAACATACCTACATATGTTTGTAAACAGACTTAACAAGTATGTCATCAGTGTCTGTTTCTGTTAGAGCTCTTCCAAACTTACTGTTTCATATTCATTGTTGTTAGTAAGCTGTCGTCGTGATCCATTTCTTCGATATTACTTGTGAAGTCTGTAAAGTCACTCCGTCCTGTTAATTTCCTATTGTTTGGTCGGTGTCCAGACAACACAGCAATGTTTCATTTTTAATCATCACATCGAATATCTTCATCGACAGCTTTATTTATCTAAGTAAAAATTATTTTCATGATACAGAAAACTGACGAGGAAAATGTTAAGTATGTCCAGAGAGAGAGAGAGGTGAGTGTGGGTCAGGTGTTATCATGTGTAGGCGGTCCCGTTCTTCCAGGCTTGAACTGAACCTTCCACATTTGACATCCTGTTCTTGCTCTAGCAAGTATAATCAAACAGTAATTTTAGTGAATTTAGTAAGCACATCGTCATAAAGATTGGTAAAACTTATTACTAAGGTAAGACGCGATCCAAAATGTTTGTAAAGAGAACAATGGTGGTGGTCGGCAATGAGCCATAACGGGAACCAAAGCCAGGCTGCCTCCCGCTTGGCCTTAGTTGAGGCGGCAGTAGGTGGCGGGTATGATGGGCTAGGGGCCATGAACGGGTTGCTAGGTCCCTGGGCGGGGTGTGCTTCGGAAGGGTCCATGGGTAGAGTGAGCTGGGGTACGGGACATGGGTGGGGTGTGCTGGGGCAGGGACCGTCGGCGAGGTGTACTGAAGTAGGGACCATGGAAGGGGTGCGTTGGTGCCTATAGGTACCATGGTCAGAGTGTTCTTGGGTAAAGACCGTGCGAGGTGGACTGGGATATGGACCATGGGTTAGATGTGCTGGTGTAGGGATCGTGGGTGGAGTGTTTGGGGTATGAACCATGGGCGGGATGTTCTGGTGTAGGGACCATGGGCGGGGTGTGCTTAGGTAGGGGCCATGAGCGAGATATGCTGAGTTGCGACTATGGGCGACATAGGGTAGGGACCTTGGGCGGGGTGTGCTGGAGTTGGGACCATGAGCGGGTTGTGCTGGAATAGGTGTCATGGGCGGGAAGTGCTGTGGTTGGGACCATGCGCGGGTTGCACTTGGATAGGGACCATTGGCTGGGTGTGTTGGGGTAGGGATCATGGGCATGGTATGTTGGGATAAAGACCATAGGCGAGGTAGATTGGGTTAGGGACCATGAGTGAGATATGGTGTGGTAGGGACCTTTGGTGTAGTATGTAGGCTCTAACCTCACAACATTACAAGGTTGTTGTGAGTGTATGACACAGCAGGGTCTGACCCCACAACATTATAAGGTTGTGAGTGTATGATACAGCAGGTTCTGACCCCACAACATTATAAGGTTGTGAGTGTATGGCACGGCAGACTCTGACCCCACAACATTATAAGGTTGTTGTGAGTGTATGACACAGCAGACTCTGACCTCACAACATTATAAGGTTGTTGTGAGTGTATGACACAGCAGGCTCTGACCCCACAACGTTATCAGGTTGTTGTGAGTGTATGACAGCAGACTCAGACCCCGCAACATTATAAGGTTGTTGAGTGTATGGCACGGCAGACTCTGACCCCACAACATTATAAGGTTGTTGTAAGTGTATGGTACGGCAGACTCTGACCCCACAACATTATTAGGTTGTGAGTGTATAACAGCAGACTCAGACCCCACTTCATAATATGATTGTTGTGGGTGTATGGCACAGCAGACTGTTGTAAATAGTAATTGTTGTATTACCTCACGAGAGGTCTAAGATTACGGGTGATGACAATGAATATGAGAGAGAGAGAGAGAGAGAGAGAGAGAGAGAGAGAGAGAGAGAGAGAGAGAGAGAGCAAAACGTAAAGAGTGAATTGAGAACAATATCTGTATCAAAACGTTTTCTGAATAGTTAATATATGAATATGTAAAGGCTGTTTTGACCTTGCTGACCCTTCTTGGAGGAGGGAGGGGAATAATCAGGAGTTTATGGGAAGGAGGTTATCTACTGGAGTACAGTAGAAGTTATGATGCTGTTTGTGGAAGAGACATGATCTTAAAGCAGAAGTCACTCCCTCCGGCATGGAAATCTTATGTAACGTGTGCTGTCATGGAAATCTGTATAGCATTGGGAGTGTATTATTACCGTGAGCGGACTTCGCCCAGCAGGCACACATAATTTATCAGAAAAAGATATTGGTTGAATTTTAAAACTTTTTAATGTTTTCATTTGAAGGGTTCATATTTTATTGTAATAGATATCACTGAGATATTTGTCTAACCTTGATTTAAAGGTATTTTTAGTTTTCATAGAACATCTCTTGATCATTTTTCCAAAGTTTTACAACTCTACAACGGAAAAAATCACATTACTTTTGAAAATATACAGTTATTTCTTGTTATTAAATCTCTCTGATGAGAAGGGAGGAGTGGAAGTATAGGTAGGCAGGAGTGTGGGAAGGAGGAAGGAGTGTAGGAGAGAGGGGGATGAGAAGAGGAAAGAGAGTAGAAAGGAAGTACTGTAGATAGGAAGAAAGAATGCAGGGAGGAGAGAGGAATTGGGGTAAGAATAGTGTAGGGAAGAAGAAGGATTTTAGGTAGGAAGAAAGCGTTTAGGGAGTAAAGAGGAGTGTGGGGAGGAAGAAACTTTGCAGGGAGGAGGAAGGATTGTGGGTTAGAAGAGTATAGGGTTGAGGAAGGAGTGTGGGTAGGAGTATAGGGTGGAGAAAGGAGTGTGGGTAGGAGGAGTATAGGGTGGAGGAAGGAGTGTGGGTGGGAGGAGTATAGGGTGGAGGAAGAATTGTGGGTAGGAGAAGTATAGGGTGGAGGAAGGAGTGTGGGTAGGAGGAGTATAGGGAGGAGTGTGGGTAGGAAGAGAGAGTAAAGGGAGGAGGACAGAGTGTATCTTCAGTAGCGGGTCTTGTCACATTAACATAGATACTTCCCTACGCAGTCCCTCTCTACAGTTCCTTCACCCTAAGCTTGAATATTATTAGCAACATTTTGTGTTGAACTTTGTCGGAAACCTTTTGGAAGTACAAGCATCAAATGGTATTTTGGAATCCCATTTGTTATGTGTATGACTAAAGAATTTTAATCATTCTTAATATTTCATATTTCAAATCCCTAAATTTTCCCAAAACTGAAGTAAGGTCGAGAGTAAAGTAGTTCGAGGTGCATTTTCTGTGACCGTTTTTGGAAATTGGAGTGAGAGAGGGAAGTATAAGGGAGGGGAAAGGAAGTGTGGAGAGGGAGGGATATGGGAGAGTGTGATGGGGATGAACCTCCTCTTCCGGACTATTGTTTAATTAAACAAGGGAAGTCTTTGTTGATACTGTTATGTAACACTGTTTGCAGCACTACGACCTCTTGTTTCCTGCATCCTGTATGGCTTGCAGTTTTACAGGCTGAGAAGCCTTCCGTCCTGTACACGTGCTGGGTCCTGTAGACTGTGTGAGGCCTTCAATCTTGCATACTTCGTGCAGGATATGTGACGTCTGCCCTCCTGCATACCTGCAAGCTGTGTGAGGCCAACCGTCATGCGCACCTGCTGGGTCATGCAAGCTGTGTGAGGCCTGCCGTTCTGCATACCTGCTTGGTCTTGCAAGCTGTGTGAGGCCTGCCGTTCTGCATACCTGCTGGGTCCTGCAAGCTGCGTGAAGCCTGCCGCTCTGCGCATCTGCTGGGTCCAGCAAGCTGTGTAAGGCCTGCTGTCCTGCGTTCCTGCTGGATCCTGCAAGCTGTGTGAGGCCTGACGTCCTGCGCATCTTCTGGGTCCTGCACACCTGCTGAGTCCAGCAAGATGTGTGAGGCCTGCCGTCCTGCACACCTATTGGGTTCAGCAAGCTGTGTGAGGCCTGCCATCCTGCACACCTGGTGGGTCCAGCAAGCTGTGTGAGGCCTGCCGTCCTGCACTCCTGTTGGGTCCAGCAAGCCGTGTAAGGCTTGCCGTCCTGCACTCCTGTTGGGTTCAGCAAGCTGTGTGAGGCCTGCTGTCTTGCACACCTGTTGGGTCCAGCAAGCTGTGTGAGGCCTGCCGTCCCGCACTCCTGTTGGGTCCAGCAAGCTGTGTGAGGCCTGCCGTCCGGCACTCCTGTTGGGTCCAGCAAGCTGTGTGAGGCCTGCTGTCTTGCACACCTGTTGGGTCCAGTAAGCTGTGAGAGGCCTTCCGTCCTGCACACCTATTGGGTCCAGAAAGCTGTGTGAGGTCTGCCGTCCTGTGCATCTGATAGGCCCTGCAAGCTGGGTGAAGCCTACCGTAATGCAAACCTGCTGGGTCCCGCAACCTGTGTGAGGCCTGCCGTCTTGCACGCCTGCTGGGTCCTGTAGACTGTGTGAGGTCTTCCGTCCTGCACACATGCTGGGTCCAGCAAGCTGTGTGAGGTCTCCTGTCTTGCACATTTGCTGGGTCCTGCAAGCTGTGTGAGGCCTGTCATCCTGCAAAACTGTTGGGTCTTGCAAGCTGTGTGAGGCCTGCCACCTTGCCCTCCTGCTGGGTCCTGCAGACTGTGTGAGTTCTGCCGTCCTGCACATATGCTGGGTCTAGCAAGCTGTGTGAGGTCTGCCGTCTTGCACATATGCCGGGTCCAGCAAGCTGTGTGAGTCCTGCTGTCTTGCTCACCTGCTGGGTCCAGCAATCTGCGTGAGGCCTGCTGTCTGTACACATGCTGGGTCCAGCAACATGTGTGAGGCCTGCCGTCCTGCACACCTGCTGGGTCTTGCAGACTGTGTGAGGCCTGCTGTCCTGTGCATCTGCTAGGTCCTGCAGAATGTGTGACACCTGCCCTCCTGCACATCTGCTAGGTCCTGCAAGCTGTGTGAGGCCTGTTGTCTTTCGCATCTGCTGGGTCCTGCAAGTGGTGTGAGTCCTGCCATCCTGCAGACCTTATGGATCCAACAAACTGTGTGAGGACTGCCATCTTGCACACCTGCTGGGTCCTGCAAGTTGTATGAGGCCTGCCATCCTGCACACCTGCTGATCCCTGCAAGCTTTGTGAGGCCTGGCATCCTGCCCACCTGCTGGATCCTGCAAACTGTGTGAGGCCTGCCATCCTGCACACCTTGTGGGTCCTGCAAGTTGTGTAAGGCCTGCCATCCTGCGCATCTGCTGGATCCTGCAAGCTTTATGACCCCTGCCATAGTACACACTTTCTGGGTCCAGCAGGCTGTGTAAGGCCTGCCATCTTGTGCAGCTGCTAGGTCATGGAGACTCTGTGAGACCTGCCATCCTGCACACCTTCTGGGTCCAGCATGCTGTGTAAGGCCTCCCGTCTTGCACACCTGCTGGTTCCTGCAGGCTGTGTGAGGCTTGTTGTCCTGCACACTTGCTGGATCCTGCAAGCTGTGTGAGGCCTACCTTCTTGCATACCTGCTGGGTCCTGCAGGCTGTGTGAGGCCTACCATCTTGCAACCCTGCTGGATCCTGAAGTCTTTTTGATGCCTGCTGTCCTGCTGGTTCCTGCAAGCTGTGTGAGGTCTTCCATCTAGCACACCTTCTGGGTCCTGCAAGCTATGTGAGGCCTGCCATCCTGCTTACCCATTAGTTTGTGCAGGCTGCATGAAGTCTGCCATCCTGCATACCTGCTGGATCCTTCAGGCTATGTGAGGCCTACCATCCTTCGTACCTGCTGGGTCCTGCAGGCTGTGTGAAGCCTGCCTTCCTGCATACCTCCTGGGTCCTGCAGGAGGCCTGCTGTTCTGCATACCTGCTGGGTCCTGTAGACTACAAGTCTGCACTGTACCAAGATAGTGTATGTCCTCACATAGCATGATGATATGTACGTCCTTGCCATAGCAAGGTACACTGTACACATCCTTAGCATAGCATGGTAGTGTTTGCATCCATGCCATAGCATGATAGACTATACAAGTCCTTACCATAGCATCGTAATGTGTACGTCCGTGCCATAGCATGGTAGGCTGTACAAGTCCTTACCATAGCATGGTAGTGTGTATATCCTTGCCATAGCATGGTAGTTGTATGTCCTTATCATAGCATGGTAGTATGTATTTCCTTACCATAGCATGGTAGACTGAACAAGTCTTTACCATAGTATGGTAGTGTGTATGTTCTTGCTATCATAGCATGGTAGGCTGTACAAGTCCTTACCATAGCATGGTAGTGTGTAAGTCCTTGCCATAGGATGGTAGACTGTACAAATCCTTACCATAGTATGCTAGTGTGTACATCCTTATCATAGCATGGTATGCTGTACAAGTCTATGTTTGAGCTAGTTCACCAAATCATTCCATTGTGTTGCATATTATCAAGATTTTTATCATAAAATTCCCTTTATTTACTGTTTGAAGGGACTTCTGCCTGTCAGTAGCTCTTGAAACTTTAGGTTATGTCTGATTAGCAGAATCCTCTCTTCCTTTACTCTTCTTTCCTTCCTTTCTACCTATTATGTATTCCATGGGGAATGCTTAATGTGAGCCTCCTTCATGTTCAGCTTTATCTCAGCATTACCTGTAATATATGATCTGACTGTATCCCATCATTACCTGTAATATATGATTTGACTTTATCATAGCTGTACATGTAATATAGGGTTTAACTTCATCCCTACAGTACTTTTGATATAGGATTTCACTTTTTCCCAGCAATATTTGCAATATATGGTTTGACTTTATCTCAGCAATACCTGCACTGTATACTGTGACAATATCCCAGCAGTACCTGTAATATATGGTTTTGATTTATCCCAGCAATACCTGTAATATATGGTTTGACTTTATACCAGCAGTACCTGTAACATATGGTTTTGACTTTATCCCAGCAATACCTCTGATATATAGTCTGACTTTAGCCCAGCAATACCCATAATATATGCTCTAACTTTATACAAGCAATAGCTGTTGTATATGGTTTGACTTTATCCCAGCAATACCTGTGATATATAGTGTGACTTTATCGCAGCAGTACCCATGATATATGGGTTGGCTTTATACCAGCAGTACCTATTGCATATGGTTTGATTTTATCCCAGCAATACCTGTGATATATGGTTTGCCTTTATCTTGGCAAACCTATAATGCATGGTTTGGATTTACCAAAGCAGTACTTGTAATATATGGTTGACTTTCCGTGTGTCATGCCTAAATTGCTGTTGTTGGCAATTATTACTGATCCAGTAAGACAGATGAGGACCACTCTCCTTTTCTGCTACTGGTCCATCATCATCATCTCTTATGGACAAGTGTCTCAATCTCCCCTCTCCTGCCAATGGTCTACCATCCTCATCCCTTATTGAACATATGTCTACCACTTTCTCCTCTCTTGCCAGTGGCCTACCATCCCCATCCATTATTGGACAAGAGTCTACCACTTTCTCCTCTCTTGCCACTGGTCCATCATCGTCATCCCTTATTGGACAAATATCTACCACTTTTTCCTCTCTTGCCACTGGTCCATCGTCCTCATCCATTATTGGACAAATGTCTACCACATTCTCCTTTCATGCAATAGTTCCCTCATCTCAACCCTTATTGGACAAATATCTACCACTTTCTCCTCTCTTGCCACTGGTCCATCATCCTATCCCTTATTGGACAAATGTCTACCACTTTCTCTTCTCTTGCTACTGATCCATCATCCTCATCCCGTAGGACAATGGGCAAATGTCTACTGCATTCTCATCTCATGCAACATGTCCATCATTCTTATCCCTTATGGACAAATGTCTATCAATCTCTCCTCTCCTGCTGCTGGTTTATCATCTTCATCCCTTATTGGACAGATGTCTACCATTTTCTCCTTTCTTGCCACTGATCCATCATCCTCAGCCTCTATTGGACAAATGTCTACCACTTTCTCCTTGCCATTGGTCCATTATCCTAATCCCTTATTGGACAAATGTCTGCCTCTCTTCTCTTGCCATTGGTCCACCATCCTCATCCCATATTACACAAATGTCTACCTTTTTCCTCTATCGTGCCACTGGTCCGTCATCCTTATCCCTTATTGGACAAATGTCTACCACTTTCTCCTCTCCTGCCACTGGTCCATCATCCTCATCCCTTATTGGATAAATGTCTACCACTCTCTCTTCTCCTGCCACTGGTCCATCACCCTCATTCCTTATTTGACAAATTCCTCCCACTTTCACCTCGTCCTCCACTGTCCATCATCATTATCCCTTATTAGTCATATATCCACCATTTTATCTTATCCTGCTATTCATCCATTATTCTTATCCCACATTTGACAAATGTCTGCCATTCTTTCCTCTCCTGCCACTGGTCCATCATCCTCATCCCCTATTGGATAAATATCTACCACATTCTCCTCTTTTGTCACTGGTCCATCATCCTCATCCCTTATTGGACAGATGTCTACCACTTTCTCCTTTCCTGCCACTGGTCCATCATTGTCATCCCTTATTGGACAAATGTCTACCACTTTCTAATCTCCTGTAACTGGTCCATCATCCTCATCCATTATTAGGCTATTGTGATTTGGTTTTGTTGCTCAGTGTTTCATCTGTTTGCTTTTTTGATGGTTTTCACTTTTTTTTTCATCTTCGTGGATGATCTTTGGTTGATAAGATTTCAGTGATTTTATATTATTATCATTGTTGTAGTACTGTCAAGTGTTTCTGCTTCATTATTTCAAAACCTTTACAGATATTATATACCCATCATTTTATAATTATGTTAACCTCTATTGTTTCATTCATCCTCCAAGGCTCTTTACCTCTCCATTCCATCTCGTTGATGTGCGGGGCATAGTGTCTTCCAGTACTAAAACAGACTTGTACTTGATATATAATAATCATCTTCTACATCCCTAAGCCTGATTAAGTATTCTTTAACTGAAAATTAACTCCTGTTAATTGTATTGATGTGTGTGTTTCACCAAAATTTTAATTTCAGTGGTGATGTATCAGAATTAACCTAACTAACATTTTACATCCTCCTCAGTCAAGGAGGCCGTCGTCGTCCATCAAGGCACTATCGAAACTCATCTGTGGAGCATTATGACCCCCCTACTGAGCCCTCAGCACCCTTAAGTCTGGAGGTGGAGGTGGGCGGGTGCCTTCCCATTAGTCCAATGAACCTAGATTCCGAGCTTTATACACTCAGTTCCCCACCTAGTTTGGTGACGGAGGGGACATGGGAAGTGGCGGCTGCAATTCCTCGTCCCAGCTTCACGTCCTCTGGTCACGTCCAGCGCCTCAGTTCCAGTCACCATGCACACAGTATCACTGCTTCACCAGGAGGAGAAGGAGAAAGTTCTGAGGCATCTAGGGATGTAGCAGAGATAAGAAGGGCTCGTAGAAGATCTGATCATGTATCAGGTGATACTAATAGTAATAGTAATAACAGCAACAGTAGTAATAGTAGCAATGTGCCCAGCACCAGTTCATCCAGTAGTGGTAGAGTGAACAGCACCATTACCAATGAGGTACACCGCAGAAGTAGTAACACCACCCTTGAGGGCACCAGAAGGAGCAGCCACATCAGCCAGGGAGGTAACACAAATATCACTGAAAGAAGTAGCAGAAGTAATGAAGAGAATACTGGAAATATCAACAGTAGTGAGAGAAACAACAGAAGTAACAGCAGCAGAGATAACAGAAGTAACAGGAACAGAGACAACAGAAGTAGCAGCAGCAGAGACAGTGGAAGTAGCAACAGCAGAGACAACAGTGAGCAACAGAACCCCAGGAGGAATGCCTACACAGGTTGGTGTTTTATGGTATTTTTTCCTGTATATCTTTTCTGTGATGGTTATAACGGTGTTTTACTACTACATTTCCATTCCATAACTATCCTAGGAATTATAACATTCTCTATTCCTGTTTACATTATTATTATCATTATTATTATTACCATTATTATTATTATTATTATTATTATTATTATTATTATTATTATTATTATTATTATCATCATCATCATACTTCATTATTATGTGTTTTGTTTGATCCTAGACTTTTTAGAATTTCTTTGTGTACTGCAGGATGTTTGTGTATTATATGTGTCTCTCCTGCAGTGACAGTCGTCTCCTTCATCAGCACCCCTGTCTAGTATCAGAAAGTCCTCCTGTTTGGCATCAACACTGTTGACTATAGTCAACTCCCTGTCCTGCTTCACTTGTTGACGGGCCTTCTGCCCTATGATGAGACTCCTCTTCTTTCTCAATGTTTCTTCTCTCTTGAGTCAGTATTCCTATCTCGTATCAACCCTTTCTCGACACTTTGGGTCAATACCCTAGTTCATTTGAAAACCCTCTTGACACTTCTGTCTTGAGTCAGTACCACTATCTTGTGTCAAAACTTTCTCAGCATTCCTCCCGTCTTCAGTCAGTACCAATGTCTCATGTCAACACTTTCTCAACACTCTTGTCTTGAGTCAGCACCTTTATCTCGTGTCAACATTTTCTTGACACTCCTCTTGTCTTAAGTAAGTACCCCTATCTTGTGTGAACTACGTGAGTCAGTAATGCTATCTCTTGTCAGCACTTTCTTGACACTTCTGACTTGAGTCAGTACCATTATCTTGTGTCGACTCTTTCTCGATACTACTTCTGTCTTAAGTCAGTACTCCTGTCTTGTGTCAACACTCTCCTTGGCTTGAGTCAGTACCACTATCTCATGCCAACATTTTCTCAACACTTCTCCTGTTTTGAGACATTACCCCATCTCATGTCAACACTTTCTCATCTCTCCTTCTGTATTGAGTCAGTACCACTATCTTGTGTCAACACTTTCTGTAAACTCTCTTTTGGGTCAATACCTGTATCTCATGCCAACACTCTCTTGACACTCCTGTCTTGAGTTAGTGCCACTATCTCGTGTCAACACTTTTTCAATACTCCTGTCTTGAGTCAGAACCCTATTTCGTGTCAGTGCTTTCCTGAAGCTCCTGAATTTGAGTCAGTACCACTATCTTGTGCCAACACTTTCTTGTCACTTCTCCTGTCTCAAGTCAGTACTCCTGTCTCTTGTCAACTTTTTTCAACATTCCTTCTGCCTTGAGTTAGTACCACTGTCTCGTGTCAACACTCTTTTGACACTCTTCTTGTCTTGTTCCTGACCATGACACATTCATGGGACCCCCATGGTCGCATTAGTTTGAATCTTGGTTGCAGCAGTTGGTCCACAGTCAACCCAGCTGTTGCTCCACCTAAAGAGGTTGGTCAGAAAATGAGTACCTGGCTCAGGCTCAGGTATGAATATATACAGCCTTGATTAGGACCTCGGTTGCCTGTGCCATCTCAGCTAACTTCAAGAAATGCATGATTTTGTTGAGTGATTCATTATGTAAGGGAATCAGAGAACAGAGAGTTCTTCAGTAGCACCAGATGAATCAAACAGTAGAGAATTCTTCAGTGATACCATATGAATCAAACAGTAGAGAGTTCTTCTGTAGCACTAGATGAATCAAACAGTAGAGAATTCTTCAATAGTACCTGATGAATCAAGCAGTAGAGAATTCTTCATTAGCACCAGATGAATTTAACAGTAGAGAATCCTTTAGTAGCACCAGATGAATCAAACAGTAACGAGTTCTTCAGTGGCACCAGATGAATCATACAGTAGAGAGATCTTCAGTAGCACCAGATGAATTAAACAGTTGAGAGTTCTTCTGCAGGACCAGATGAATCAGACCATACACAGTTCTTCAGTAGCATTATATGAATCAAACAGTAAAGAGTTCTTCAGAAGTAGATCAAAGATTCATTAAATTTAACAAGCTGGCCAGATGCGCATATGACTAAAACATTATGTATTTATGCCACCACTACAATAGTGTTAGTGGTACATTATGTATGTACACCACTAAAAAGGTGCAGTGGGACATTGATAAAGTGCCACCACTTCAAGAGTATGATTGAACATTATATAAGTGTCATCACTACAAAATTGAAGTTGAACATAGTTTGTGCCATCACTACAAAAGTGTGCTGGAACATTATATTTGTGCTACCACTGCAAATGAGTAGTGGAACATTATGTATGTGCCACCATCATAAAAGTGTTGCGGAATGTTATGCATTTGCCACTTCTTCAAAAGCATGTAAGAATATCATATTTGTGCTACCACTACAAAAGAGTAATGGAACATGCCACCAAATCAAAGGTGCTGTGGGATATTATGTATGTTCCCCCACTACAAAAGTTTAATGGAACATTATGTATGTACCACTGCTTCAAAAGTGTTGTGGAACATTAGGTATGTGCCACCACTACAAAATGGTAGTGGGACAGTATGTATTTACCGCCACCATGAAAGTGTAGTGGAACATGTATGTGCCACCACTTCAAAAGTGTAGGAGGACAATATGTATGTTGCACCATTACAAAAGTGGAGGTAAACATTATGCATGTGCCACCTCTTCAGAAGTGTAGTGGGACAATATGCATGTTGCATCATTGCAAAAATGGAGTTGAACATTATGTGTGTGCCACCACTATGAAAGTATAGTGGAGCATTATGTATGTGCCACTATCACAAAAGTGTTGAGACATTAGGTAGGTGCCACCACTACAAAAGTGTAGGGGGCATTATGTGAGGGCCACCACTACAGAAGTGTAGTGGGGCATTATGTGAGTGCCACCACCTCAAAAGGGTAGTGGAACATTATGCATGTGCCACCACTACTAAAGTGTTGTGGAACATTAGGTATGTGCCGCCACTACAAAAAGTAGTGGGACATTATGTATTTGCCACCACTGCAAAAGTGTAGAGTAACATTATGTATGTGCCACCATTACAAAAGTGTAGTGGGACATTATGTATGTTACACCACTACAAAAGTGTTGTAGGATATTATGTATGTGCCACCACTATAAAAGTGCAGTGGGATATTATATATGTGCCACCTTTACAAAAGTGCAGTGGGATATTATGTATGTTGCGCCACTACAAAAGAATAGTGGGACATTATGTATATGCCACCATTACAAAAGTGTAATGGGTTGTTATGTATGTGTCACCACTACAAAAGTGAAGTAGGACATTATGTACGTTGCACCATAACAAAAGTGTTGTGGGATATTATGTATGTGCCACCACTTTAAAAATACAGTGGGATATTATGTATGTTCCACCATTACAGAAGTGCAGTGGGATATTATGTATGTTGCACCCCTACAAATGTGTAGTGGGACATTATGTATATGCCACCATTACAAAAGTGTAGTGGGACATTATGTATGTGCCACCACTACAAAAGTGTAGTGGGACATTATGTATGTTGCACCACTACAAAAGTGTTGTGGGATATTATGTAAGTTGTACCACTACAAAAGTGCAATGGAATATTATGTATGTTGCACCACTACAAAAGTGTAGTGGGACATTATTTATGTGCCACTGCTACAAAAGTGTTGTGAGACATAGTATGTGCCACCACTACAAAAGTGTACTGGAACATCATGTTTGTAACACCACAACAAAAGTGTAGTGGAACAATATGTTTGTTGCACTGTTACAAAAGTGTAGTGGAATATTATATATGTGCCACTGCTACAAAAGTGTTGTGAGACATTATGTTTGTGCCATTACTACAAAAGTATAGTGGTGACGTCATTATGTATTTGCCTTCACTAAAAAAAAGTGCTGTGGGACATTATGTATGTGGAATATTATATATGGAATATTATACATGTGCCACTGCTACAAAAGTGTTGTGAGACATTATGTTTGTGACATTACTACAAAAGTATAGTGGTGACGTCATTATGTATGTGCCTTCGCTAAAAAAGTGCTGTGGGACATTATGTATGTGTCACCACTACAAAAGTTTAGTGGGACTTTATGTGTGTGCCACCATTCTAAAAGTGTTGTGGAACACTTGTATGTGCCACCACTAATAAAGCGTAGTGGGACATTATGTATGTGCTACCCTTACTAAAGTGTTGTGGAACATTATGAATGTGCCTCTACTTCAAAAGTGTAGCAGAACATTATGGATGTGCCACCTTTACAAAAGTGCAGTGGGACATTATATATGTGCTTTTACAGAATTGTAGTACCACCACTACAAAAATGCAGTGGAACAATATATATGTGCCACCATTATGAAAGTGTAATGGAACATCATGTATGTGCTACCACTACAAAAGTGTAGTGGTATATTATGTATGAGCTACTACTTCAAAAGTGTAGTGGAGCATTATGTGTATGCCACCTTTACAAAAGTGTAGTTGAACATTATGTATGTGCTGATATTATGTCGTCACTCCTGAGTCAGTGTCTGTAGAATTGTTCTTTTTGGCATGATAACAAGAATGTTACATAACACCCTTGGTACCTCTGTGCAAGTAAACAGCTAATGTTATTTGGGACATGAAAATTTGCATGTCCAATTATTTCTTCAGTTGTTATGATTTAGGAGCATTGAATTATGGGAATTTCAAAGTTATAAACATATAGGACTGAGGCAGATATCGAGGCATTTATATTTTGACAAATTTTCACTTTTGGGAGCACATTAAGTATCTCTTATTTACTTGATACTATAATGAACATTTGAGGCAATTACTATTCCTCAGAAGTAGGAATGATGTTAATGATTCTGACATTAAAACGTTTATACGAAAAAATGGCCATAATGTCAGTGGGTAGCATTATCTCAAATGCAGACCACATTCATAAAGTGATAGTTGGTTGTCTCACAGGAACCAGTCATCCCAGCTCACATCAACCTCCCATTTGCTATCCTCCCAGGCAACTAGACAGGAAATTCCATTCAAGTCTACTACTTATATTTGCTACAATGAAAACTGGATGTACAGAACATCTTACTTTCATGAGAAAATCAGTGTCATTATACTGTACATGACAGTGATGTTCCATAATGCTCCTTCACAGATTACAGTACTGCCTTACCCTCCCTCATGCTCACTAATGCTACTCCACAAGTTACAGTACTGCCTTACCTTCCTTCATGCTCATTAATATTACTCCACAGGTTACAGTACTGCCTTACCTTCCCTCATGCTCCATAATGCTACTTCACTGGTTGCAGTACTGCCTTATCTTGCCTCATGTTCAGTAATGCTACACCACAGGTTACATTACTACCTTACCTTTCCCTGTGCTCAGTAATATTACTCCACAGATTACAGTACTGCTTTACCATCCCTCGTGCTCATTAATGCTTCTCCACAGATTACTGTGCTGCCTTACCTTTTCCCATACTCAGTAATGTCACTCCACAGATTACAGTACTGCCTTACCATCTGTCATGCTCATTAATGTTACTCCACAGGTTACAGTACTGCCTTACCTTTCCATATGCTCACTACTCCACAGATTACGGTACTGCCTTACCTTCCCTCATGCTCATTAATGTCACTCCACAAGTTATGGTACTACCTTACCTTTCCTCATGTTCAGTAGTGCTACTCCAAGGTTATAGTACTCCCTTACCTTCTCTCATTATTGCTCAGTAATGCTACTTCACAGGTTACAGTACTGCTTTACCTTCCCTCATGATCAGTAATGCTACTCCACAGGTTATAGTACTACCTTACCTTCCTTCATGCTCAGTAATGCTTATTCACAAGATACAGTATTGCCTTACCTTCCCTAAAGCTCAATAATGTTGCCTTACAGGTTACAAAACTGCCTTACCTTCCCTTATGTTGATGCACATGACAGCTAGAGACTTTTTCATATAGTCTGTAATCAGAGACTGTGTACTAGGTAGTAGCTGGTAGGCAGCCAACGAACAGGGGGGAATGTTACCTATACTACCCGCCTGGGCATCAGGGGGGTTAGTGACATCTGCTTAGTGAGCCAGCACTTTAGTGGTTGTCAAGTTACACTCCTTTGACCCTGTTAGCTGTCTTTTCTTTCAGCCTTACTAACATGCAGACTATTGGCAATCTTTCCTCAAACATACAATCTCTCTTTGTCATACGTAACACTAGACAGCACTTAACTCATGCAGCTTATTCTTTGTAATTCTAGATTTTCGTATGGTGAGCACTATGTGCTAGCCCTGCCTTTTGGCAAAATTATAAGAGCAGTAGATAGAAGTAGTAGGTAGGAATATTTAGGCAGGAGCATTAAGTAGTAGTAGTTAGGAGCATCAGATAGAAGTAGTCATTAGGAACATTAGATAGGAGCCTCTGCAGACACTGTGCTAGACTTGCCCTCTACCAGTGGCCTGTTAAGGATGAGGCACTAAAGGCTAAAAAGCAGCACTGGAGTTCTTTAGTTATGGATACTCTGTTGCTGTGGCCACCCCTTAGGAAGTTCCAACTGGAACAGGCATCAGAGATATAGATAGATAGACATAGATTGTGAATATTATTGTGTCTGTTGAGGATATTAGTGAAGCATTTGATTTATTAATTAAAAATGTTTCTCTCCCCGGGGAAAGTGGCTGCATCAGGAGTTGGCGTGGAGGTAGCAGAGCGGACGGGGCAGCTGGCAGGCACCACATGGGGACACTCCCACTCGGGGCTCCTTGCCTCCCTTGCTGTCACTGTCACAACCTTCAACATTTCCAGATTCGCCATCCTGGGTGCCAGATTTGGATGTAAGTCCTTGCCAAGTTTTGTTGATAGGATCCCCGGGAATGAGCGTATGGGTATGGTGTGTGTAAGGGGTTCCTACATGTGTGTGTAGTTACCTGTTTGTACTGTGCACTTGTGAGGCCCCATCTTTTGAACCTTCTCCATTATCACAACTTTTTAAACATATGTATGCTGTCTGCATCGTGTCCTAAGTCATTTTATTCCAATCACCTACTGCTCATGCTTTGAAAACACTTCTTTACATTCTTTTGTTTTTTGCTTAATTTCTTGTCGTGTCCTCTGGTTGTTCTATCCCTACATCTCTCACATAATTGTTCACTATCCATTTGTTGATCTGTTTTAAAGATTTAAAGGTTCTGATCAGGTTACCCCTCACGCTTATTTCCTGCTAGATGATAACCATATTGAGGGCTTCTTACACTTTGTCCCATCCTCATTACTTTACATTTGCTCAGGCTGAATCTCATCAGCCATGTACGAAACGAAGTTTGGAATCTGTGTAGGGCACCTTCTAAGTCAATGCCATCATCCTCACTTTCCACTTTCCTTATGACCTTTGCATCATCTGCAAACATATTTAGGTTGGAGTCCACACATTCTAGCAAGTCATTTACATAGATCCAAAAGAATAATGGTCCCAGAACATAACCCTGTGGTACACCAATGATTACTTCAACCCCACTTTGGAGAAGGCTCTTCTAACATGCATCCTCTCTTGTCTAATGCTTAGGTAATCTTCCATCCATTGAGAGATTTCCCCCTTATTCCTGTCTGGAGATCCAACTTCCTGACCAGCCTCCCTTGCAGAACTGTGTCAAATTTTTCTGGCAGTCCAGTTAAATTTGACAGAGATCTGTAAGTCCAGTTGCAAGCAATCCACCAGTCCTCCCCTTTAGTTTGAGACAGAGCTCTCTTTCTATCAAAAATGTTTGTTACACATGATTTCTTCTCCCTTAAGTCATGCTGTCTCTCACTTAGGTTATTTTTCCCCGGTATAAAGTCATCCATTTCCATTCTTTTTTCCAGAATCTTACAGACCATGTTTGTGATTGTTCTTGGCCTCCTTTCCTAGCAGATAGTTATGATGATTCTCTTTTACATTCCCATGGCACTCTGTTTCTCTCCACTGACATCTTGAACTGTATTTCAAGAGGGTTATCTATCGAATCTGCACACATCCTCAGCACACTTGATGAAATTTCTTCAAGACAATGATCCTTGCATTAGTCAAGACCTAATTTTCTGTTAAAAGTCTTTTCTATATATCTGAATGCTTTATAGAATCTCTTTCCTATTCCATCTCACTTGTTTTGGGGCTATAGTGTCTTCCATTTTGAAACCACTGTTGAGCTTGTTAATCAGTTCCTCACATATCTTCCTATCATCCTCTGCAGTTCGTTCCTCTGAATTCATTAGCCTGATTAGCTGCTCTTTAGCTTTCCCCTTAATATTCTTGGCAAAGTTTTTTGTTCCTCCTGTCTTATCATGATAAACTCATTCTTTGCTCTTTATCAAATGTTGGCTGACTGGAGTGTGATCTGTATCTTCGCCACAACACGCCATGAAGCTCTTGCTTTTTGACACTTTAGACATCTTTTTTACCATTCTTTTCACTTTCTCACCATTTCCTCTGTTTTGAGGGTTAAGGTATCCATGTGCCTATTACATCATTGTAAACTGCACAGAACCTTTCACTACAAAGCTCTGTTTCTTGGTTACTAAATTATTTTTTTTTTATTAACCTATGTTGCTGTCTCCCGCGTCAGCGAGGTAGCATAAGGAAACAGACGAAAGATTGGCCCAACCCACCCACATACACATGTATATACACACACATCCACACACGCAAATATA